>CAKNXH010085771.1:0-13913 GCA_932178445.1 Andricus quercusramuli | reverse complement strand
CGAGCTCGTGAGAATATTTTCAAGCTCGTGAGAATATTCTTGAACTCTTGAGAATATTCTCAAGCTCGTGAGAATTTCTCCGAGCACGTTAACTCTTCAGAACACTTAAGTTGGCGTTAGCCGATAGTCTATTAGCCATATCCTCGTCCCGTTAGAAATAAAAAAAAAGATGAAAATTTCCGAAAAAATATTCAAGTAAATGTAACAATTAAGGTGGAGGTAGATACCTGCCGAATGATGAACAGAATATGAGAATCGATACTGGTATATCGACTCAGCCAGGAACATGAAGGTTGCCTTCAATTTTCTCTGGATCTAGAGCACCTTTGTTTCGTTATCTTGTGATGATGATAAAGTTGAACACTTACTGCAAATTAGATGACCATAAAATCCAGAAAGTCTGCAATTATATCTGCCACCATCTCTCGAACATCCATTCAGTAAGTTTTCTGATAGTTTAGTTGCCATCTTCCAGTTTTATTACAATCGCTTTTAAAATCTTTTTTTGTTTTTTTTTCTCTTTTTTTGAAAATTGATTTTGGACCCTGTCACCCAATATCTTGATTATATATTCAAGAGGGTTCTTTCGTAGAGTGCTTTCTTTACAAGATTATTTTCATCAGCATTATTTTTCCAAAAAATTGCAACATTGGATTTGAAGAGACTGAATTTTATCATTCGCGCTGTTGCAGGTGTCGATTTGGGAACTAGTTCCTGGATTTATCTACCTGCAGTATCTGAAACAGAGAGAGCGTTCATTTACCACTGGAAGAAGAATAACCTTCGGAAGGTAAGAGGACTTATCGACGGAGAGCAAGGTGAGCTTGCGAATTCAAAGAGCCCTTCCTTATCGACATTTTGGGAATCTGTATTATCCTTCGTAAGCAAATTCAAAACCTGTAATTCAAATTTTGTACCGTGTGGATTAGGGTGGTCCAAAAATGTATTGGAATTTTTTTTTTTCAATTTTCATCGGGACATCCCCCAAATTTGGTCGAATCTACTCAAAAATAAATGCATTTTTTTTTGTTTTGAAAAAAAGTTATATTTAGGGCTGCCGCAAGCCCCATGAAGGTTAAACATGTATTTCCCATAAGAAAAAAAGACGTTTTTGTAAATCTTATCCAGAATCCTCAATATTATCTCAATCGAGTTGAAACTCAACATTTCTCTTCACAATTAACCATAGAATACGAATAAAATATCACTTTTTGAATATCACCCCCATAAGTCTCTTTTATAGGGTTCCAAAAAAACCCCATAAATGAAAAAATAGGTTTTGCGGGTTTTTGGCGCTAATTATGATTTTTTTGCGGTTTTTTAAATGCGAATTGTTTCTAATACATAAAATATTACTTTACACTGAAAATGATATATTTTCATGAATTTTTTAAACAATTTATTATTGTTTTTAGCAATTTTCTGATAGAATGGAGTTAGAAAGACGCCGCTTTTTCACAAATTTTCCATTTGTTGTCTAATTTTCAATTAGAGGCAAGTGATAGTTCATCAATGTTAACAATAGTGATGGTTTAAACATTGTATTATAATTATTAATAATATTATATTTGAATAATGCCAGAAAGATGCGTTTTTTAAAATTTCTAGCTTTTTGTCCAATTTTTATTGGGAGTGAAGCAATAATGAATTCAAATTAACAAAATAATTGTTTAAACAATTTATTACACTTATTAATAATATTATATTTCAATAATGCTAGAAAGATGCGGTTTTATTTGAAATTTCTGTCTTTTTGTTCAATTTTCATTTGGAGTGAAGTAATAATAAATGAATTCAAGTTAACAAAATAATTGTTTAAACAATTTATTATACTTATTAATAATATTATATTCGAACAATGGTAGAAAGATGCGTTTTTTTTAAATTTCCGTCTTTTGTCCAATTTTCATTTGGAGTAAAGTAATAATGAATTTGAGTTAACAAAATAATTGTTTAAACAATTTATCATACTTATTAATAATATTATATTTGAATAATGCTAGAAAATGCGTTTTTTTAATTTCCGGCTTTTTGTTTAATTTTGATTTGAAGTAAAGTAATAATGAATTCAAGTTAACAAAATAATTGTTTAAAAAATTTATTATCATTGTTGATAATATTGTCTTTGCTTGATTGGTAGAATGTTGCGTTTTTTTCTGAAATTTTCAACTGTTTGTCTATTTTTCATTAGGCGTGACTTAACAATTAATTAATTATTATTTAATTAAAAATTGATTTATGTTGTGATTTTCATCATTTTAGTTGAAAATTTATCTTTCATAGTTAATAATTTAAATATTTGGCATAGAATTTATTTTTCTTGATTGAAAATTCATCTATTTCTTTGAGGATTTGACAATTTTTTGAGAAATTTTGTTTTGCTTGATTCAACTGGTTTTAAATTGGTTGAAAGTTCAACTATTTGTATGAAAATTCATCTATTTTGTTGAAAATTAAGAAATTTTGATGAAAAGTATCCTTTTTGTTTAAAAGGTCAACTATTATGTTGATAATTTAACTATTCGATTGAAAGTTTTTGATTGAGGATTCAACAATTGTCTTTCAACTTGTCTTTTGGTTGAAAATTCTACTATTTTAACATTTTTTTGTTGAAAACTAATTTTTTAACTTAAAATTTAATTTTTCCATATTTGGTTGAAAATTAATATTTTTAATTGAAAATTGATTTCTCTAGTTGAAGACTCATGTTGTTTAATCTTCTTGGTGACTAATTCATCCTTTTGGTTGGAAATTCCTTTAAAAATTCAAATATTTGGTTAAAAATTCATGTACTTTTTTAAAAATTCATCTTATTGATTGAAAATTTGGAAATTGATCTTTTTGGTAGAAAATTAGATTTTTTTATTTAGAATTAGTTTTGGATTGAATAAAAAATTAATTTTTTTTACTGACAATTTAAATGTTCTATTTTTAGTTGTTTTTTTTGTGAAAGAGTACTCTCATTAGTTCAAATTTCATCTTTTTGGTTAAAAATTAATTTCTTTGGTTGAAAATTCGTTTGTCTTTTGTTTTCAAATTTATTTTACCAGCTGAAGATTATCCTACTTTATTTTTGGTAGAAAATTTATCTTTTTAGTTTGAAATTCATATATTTGGTTAAAAATTGAATTTTGTTTATTCCGTTTTTTATAGAAAATTAATCATTTTTGTTAGACGTGTAATCTTTCTCGTAAAAAATGATCTGTTTAGTAGAAAATTAAACTATTCTATTTTCTGTTAAGAATTAATTTCTTTCATTGAAAACAGATGTTTAGTCGAAAAATCGTGTTTTTTGTTGACTGAAAATTCATCTTTTGGATTGAAAAATCCACTATTTGGACAAAATTTCATACTTTTGGTTGAAAATTCATCATTGTGATTAAAAAATAATTTCCGGGGTTGAAAATTTCTTTCTTTTTAATTGAAAATTAATTTTTCAAACTAAAGATATAACTATTCCATTTTCGCTCTAAAATTTATATTTTTAGTTGATAAATAATTTTGCTGAAAATTCGTTTTTTCAATTTACTTTTCCAACTGCAAATTGAAATATTATATTTTTGGTTTATTGGCTTTTTATATTTTTTGAGAATTCATTTTTTTGGTTGAAAACTAATGGCCTTAACTGTAAATTTAATTCTTCTGTTTTTGGTTAAAAAATAATTTTTTTGTTATGGAAAAGATATTCTTTTTTTGAAAATTCGTTCTTTTTTTGGTTAAACATTTATTTTTCTCAGATTTCAACTATTCTAATTTTAGTTAAAAATTTATTTTTTGTTAGATGAAAATTCATTAACTTTGTCGAAAATGAGTCTGCTTTGTTAGAAAATTAATTATATGTTAGAATAATTAATTAATTATCTCTTTGATTTGAAAACACAACTAAAAAGTGTTTTAAATATGTTTAAAAACAACATTTATTTTGCATTAACATTATTAATCTTCTAGGTATTAATCTCTATTTTTGATAGAAAATTTATCTTTTTGTTTGAAAATCTATGTAATCGGTTAAAAATTGATTTTTTTTTTAGTTGAAAATTTCCTTTAACTATTCAATTTTCTGTGGAAAATTTAAAAATTTTAAATTAAAAAATTTATCTTTCTCATTCAAAAAAACAATTTAGTTGAAAATTTTTTTTTGTGGTTAGAAAATTCATCTTTTGGATTGAAAAATCCACTATGTGCCCAACATTTCATTTTTTTGTTGTTGAAAATACATCATTGTGATTGAAAATTAATTTCTTTAGTTAAACATTATTTTTTTTTACTGAAGATATAACTATTCCATTTTCGCTTGAAAATTTATATTTTCATTTGAAAATAAATTAATTTGTCTGAAAACTCGTTTTTTTTTAATTACTTTTCTGACTGCAAATTGAAATATTGTATTTTTGGTTTGTAAAATTTGGACAAAATTGCATACTTTTCATTTAAACTTAATTTTTTTCTGAAGATTTAACTATTTGTTGGAAGTCCGTCTTTAGAAATTCCTTCCTTCGGTTGAAAATTCGTTTGTTTTTTGGTTAAATTTTATTTTACTAACTGAAAATTATCTTAATTTATTTGCTGTAGAAAATTTATATTTTTAGTTTAAAATTCATGTATTTGGATAAAAATTGAATTTTTTTATTTGAAAATTCATCGTATTAGTTGAAAATTCACTTTAACTATTGCATTTTTTGTGGCAAATTTACCTCTTTTGATAGAAATGTATTTTTTTTGTTACAAAATTATTTGGATAATATAAAATTTAACTATTCTATTTTTTGTTAAGAATTCATTACTCTTATTGAAAAAAAAACTATTTAGTTGAAAATTAGTTCTTTTGTTATAAATTAAATATTTTTTGGGAAAAATAATTGTTCAAACAAATTCAGTTTGTTCAAAAAATTTTAAACTGGTTAAATATTATTTCTAAACACCATACAGTCAGAAAAATTATTGTATGTGTTCCATTTTATATTATTTTTTAAAAGTCTCAGAAAGAAAACTGCTTGAGCAAATAAAAATTGTTTAAAAAGATAGGAATTTGTTAAACATCAAACGAAATGTGAAAAATGATGTAATTATTCAACAAAAAGTAGCATAGGATAGCAATTTGAGAAAAAAGTGGACATCTCTAGCTCAATTTTCAGATATTTTAGAAATAAACAATAATTAATTGTTTGAATAATCACATGTTTAAAAAAAATTACTACTACAACCAATGACTAACTATTACACTTAATTCAGAAAATACGATTATTTTCTACATTTTTTTGAAAGAATAATTTTTTTATCAAAAATTCACTAAATTCTTCAGAATATTTGTGAAATCTTTCTGAAATCTCTTCTATTCGTTTGAAATCATTGAAATATTTTTAAATCGTTGTGAAATCTTTTGAAATCTTCTAAAAAATTTGGAAATATTTTGAAATCTTTTTAATATTTTGAAATCTTTTGAAATCTTCATGAATTCATTGAAATATTTGTGAAGTCGCACAATAAATGGAACTATTTGAAGTCAAAAATGTTTTAATTTTTCGATTTTTTTTCTCGATTCTTAAGTATTTTAATGGTAGCAAATGGTCGTGTTATGGAAGAGCTAGGCAAGTGAAATTTTTATTTTTGCACACTAAGTGGAACCATTTGAAGCCTTAAAATTTTGCGTGACAGAGTTAATTTTTAAATTTTTAGAATATCATAGAGCTAGGCAGATGACACTTTTTTGGGAATATTTGAACATAAAAAAACTATTTAGAGCCGTAAAATTTCAGGTATCGGAATTAGGATATTTAAAAAAAATTCGATTAAATAATATCATAGGGGTACAACATAAGGGGATTCCTGAAGAGTTGAAGGGATGCAACTTTTTTACATTTAATTGGAACATTAAAATTAGGACATTAAATAGAACCATTTTTAGCCATACATTTTTTGTTTTATAAGCTAGGCAATTTTTTTTATTTCTTCTTTGAACTGGGGTGATTTTCGGAAGAGCAAACGCATCTTTTTGGTTTGTTCCGGAAGTGCTAGGGGGATAAGACTTCTCGAGATCTTCGGATATTAAATTGAGCTAGTTTCAGCCATGACATTTTAGGACTTACAGGGACATTTTTCTTCTTGATTCGTTTTTTGGAAACGTCGCAAACTTGAACGAAGTTTAAATTCCAAAATTATTTTGAGACATCTTCTTATATTTTCAAAAATATCGAATGTAATGAACAGATGTCGTTTTGCCAAATTAATTTACAGTGAAAAATTGCGCTTTTTATTGTTATTTTGGACCTCTAAAGGAACAAAAAACTCTAAGATGCATTTCACCCAAGAAAATAAAACTCGGCAAAGAACCTTCTGCAAGGGAGAGGATTTTTCGACAAACAAGGGCTTTTGTTCCATAGAAGTCGTGAGAAGAATAGGGCTGCGTCACGATAAACAAAAAGCTAATTTATGTGACTAATCAAAACTTATCTTTCTGACTTTTAATTCGGATCTAATTTTCTACTATATTATTCATCAAAAGCTTTTGTTTACGAAAATTTTTAACTTCCGGGGATTCTGTACCTAGCCCGGAAAGAAATGTTAATATATAGACAATTTTCATTTTTTTTCAAGACAGACAGTTTTGGACAAAAGAATCCTAAAATGCCGAAAAATTTGTTTCGAGTGAAATATATTTTATAAATTTTTATTTAATTCAAGTAGAAAAATGAAATATTCAATTTTTTTTCCTTCAACACTGCATGAGAATCGCGTTTCGCAAATATTGCGTGAGGGGAAAAGTTTTGTGAGTCAGGGCACTCGATTGATTTGTATAAAATGCAAGGTAACAATGAACTCGAGGCACAAAGCTCTTTTCTGTTATCCTGAAAATTGTCCCGGTTTCGTAGAAGTTCAGTATTTTTTTAAAAAGGAAATTCAACATGAAACAGAATAATCTCGCGAGCACAATTCTATTTGGTGACAAAAGGGTTTGTGAGGATTTGAAAACAACTTCATTACTTGCTGAAATCATTTCTCAAATTGAATTCTCCACCCCAGTATTCCGTAAAATCGACTTAGGTCTTCGGGTAATTCTCGGGTTGAAGTTCTCGAAGGAGTTGCGTCGGTATTACAATGAAAATGATCTATAACTTTCGGCACTTGAGGCATTAGAATTAATTTGCTCCTTAAGTGAACTTATAACTGATTATCAGAACTTGGGTAACATATATACATAGCTTATATACAAGTTTAATACAGTTTGAATGGTTCAATCTATTGAAATTACTATATTATTAGACCTACTCGTTAAAATCTCTCTCTCCCATACTTTCCCTCTCCCACTCTCCTTACTTTCCCATATTCACCCCTAATTTCCCTTTCCTCACTTCACCCTTTGCTTCCCTTCCATTACCCAACTTCTTCCTCCAATGTTTGCCACTCCTCACCTTCCCAGTTAACACTCCCCTTCACCCACTTTCCTTCCCCAATCATCACTTCCCTTTCCCAACCATCAGTTTCCTTTCCCAACCATCAGTTCCTTTTCCGAAGCATCACTTCCCTTCCCCTACTCACCCTAATCTCCAATAGTTTCACCCACTTCCGTTCCTATTATTTCTCCTCACTTCACCTACACCCCACCCCTCATTTCTACTTTTTTCATTTCCCTACGACTACTCCCCCTAATATCCTATCACATCCACTCCTTTCTCACCCCTTATTTCCCCTCACTCCTACACCCCTTACTTGTACTATTTCCAGTCCTTTCATGTCCCCTCACTTCCCATCACCCTCCCATAACTTCACCCTGGCTTCCCATCCCTTCCCTAACTTTTTCCTCCAATACTTCCCCCTCTCCGTACTTCCACAGTTAACTCTCCCCTTCAGCTACTTTCCTTCACCAGCCGTCACTCCCTTTCCTGACGCACCCTTATTTTTTTAATAGTTTCACCTACTTCGCCTTCTCTTATTCCTCCTCACTTCACATACACCCCACCTCTCACTTCCACTGTCCTCATTTCCTTACTCTTACTTCCTCTAATTTTACATTACATCCACTCTTTTCCCTCCACTTATGTCCCCTGACTTCTACACCCCTTACTTCTCCAATTTCTGCTTCCATCACTTCCCTTCAATTTCGATATTTCCCCTCACTTCCACCGCTAACACATCCCTTTACCTATTTTCCTACCCCAGTCATCACATCCGATCCCCTACTCACCCTAATTTCTAATAGTTTCACCTGCATCGCCTCCTCTTATTTCTCCTCACTTCACATACAATCCTCCCCTTAATTCCCTACCCTTACTCCTCCTAATTTTCCATTACATCCAATCCTTTTCCTCCCCTTATGCTCCCTCACTTCTACACCCTTATTTTTCCTATTTCCAATTCCCTCATTTTACCTTACTTCCTCTACGCCCTATAATTTCCCATCCTTTCTACAACTTTCCATTCTCTGATTTTATCTCACTTTCCTACCCTATATCTCATGAAATTTGTTTACAATTTTAGGAGTATTTTTAAATAGCTTTGCTTATTACTTTTTTCGCATGATTCGAGACGAGATTCAATATGAGATTGAAGACGAGACTGGAAATGAGATTCGGGACGAGATTCGAGACGAGACTGTGAATGAGATCAGTGACGAGATTCAAGACGAGATTCAATACGAGATTCAAGACGAGACTGGAAATGAGATTCGGGATGAGATTCAAGAGGAGGTTCGAGACGAGAATGGAAATGAGATCCAGGACGAGATTCAAGACGAGATTCAAGACATGATTCAAGGCGAGATTCAAGAAGAGATTCGAGGCGTGATGCTAGACAAGATTCAAGACGAGATTCGATACAGGATTTAAGAAAAGATCCGACACGAGATTTGAGACGATATTAAAGAAGAGATTCGAGATTCAACACGAGATCCGAGGCGATACTTGAGACGAGATTCGAGACGAGATTCGAGACGAGATTCGAGACGAGGCGAGAAAAGATGAGCGATCCATAAGCTCCTCTACCAATTTGAGGGGTGGGGATGTCCCTCTTTCCCCCTTTTTCAACATTATTATTCGGCTTTGTTAGTAAAAAATTAATCTTCTTTGTTAAAAATTCCTAATTTTTGGTCAAAAATGCAACTGCTTGGCACAAAATTTGTATTTTTTTGTTTAAAATTCATACTTTCAGTTGAAAATTGATACTTCTAATATAAAAGTCAACTATTTTGGTAAATAATTCAAATACTTAGTTAAAAATTGAACTATTTATTTAAACATTCAACTATTTGCTAGAAAATTATCTTTTTTGTTGAAAATTTTTGTAATTTGTTTGAAGTTCGACTTTTTCGGTCGAACATTATTCTACTTGATCAAAAAATCATCTTTGATTGAAAATGTAAGCACTTCGTGAAAATCAGTTTAAATTTTAGTTGAAAATTAATTTTTGAATCATAAATTAACTATTCCATTTTTTGTTGGAAATTGATCTTTTTCAGTCAAAAATTCAACTATGTTGTTAAAAATGTATATGTTCTGTTGAAAATTCATTTTTTTCAGGAGAACTACTTTTACGTCGAACTTTTACATTTTTTGTTGGAAATTGACCTATCTTAAATGGAAATTCATGTATTTTGTTTGAAACTTCGTCTTTTTCAGTACAAAATTAATTTTCTTGGTTGAAAATTTAATCTTCTTGGTTGAAATTGCACCTATTTTTTTGAAAATTAATCATGTTTGGTTGAGGATTTAACTACTTGGTTGGAATTGAACTTTTCTGTTGGAAATTCATACTCTTAATTAAAATTTAAACTATTTCCGTAGATAATTCAACTGTTTAGATAAAAATTAAAATATTAATTTAAAAATTCAACTATTTAGTAGAAAATTAACTTTTTTTTTAAATGGAAATAGTTAAATTTTAAATAACAGAGGTGAAAAAAATCAACTTTCAATAAAGTTGTTAAACTTTCAACTGAAATGTATGAATTTTTTACCTAATAATTTAATTATGAAATGAAAAAAAAATTTCAACCAAAATAGTTGAACTTTCAACCAAAAGTATGATTTTATTAACAAAAACTACATTTTTAAACAGTTAGTTTAATTTTCTACCCAATTTTTGAATTTTGAAGCTGAAAAGATGAATTATCAATGAAAAACACAAAAATAGTTATTTAAAAAAAAAGTTCAATATAAAATAAAAAACTGTTTGATTCAC
Organism: Andricus quercusramuli; assembly: GCA_932178445.1. Lineage (NCBI taxonomy): Eukaryota > Metazoa > Arthropoda > Insecta > Hymenoptera > Cynipidae > Andricus > Andricus quercusramuli. The sequence continues at coordinate 3,740 of CAKNXH010085771.1, read as the reverse complement.
TAACAAAGACGAATTTTTAACGAAATAGTTGAATCCTAAGCCCAAAAAAAATAATTTTCCAACAAGATTTATTTTCTACAAAGAAAAACAATATTTAAAAAATAGATGAATTTTCAACTAAAAAAAGATCAGTGTTCATCCAAACATAGAATAGTTACTTCTTTAGTTAAAAATAGTAATTTTTAAAAAAAAAAAAAAAGAATTTTAAACAAAATAGTTAAATTTTGAACCAAAAAGAGTAATTTGTAACTAAAATGATGAATCTTTAAAAAAAAAAATAGATTTTCGAAAAAGAGTTTTAATGTCAAGTAAATAGTTGAATTTTCAAACCCAAAGCGTGATTCTTCAATCACAGAAATTTTATTTACTACGAAAAAAGACGAATTTTCAACAAAAACCATAATTTTTAACGAATTCAGAAACTTTATGAAAATTTATCGTCATTTTTATCGTCATATTTATCGTCATATTTATCGTTATTTAATTCCGTAAAGTTGCTTCCACTGATCCCTCCCCCTTAGTTACCAACCGTAGTTTTTGGGAGGGTGGCCCCCCCCCCCCCCCTCAAATTGGTAACGTAGTTTATGTTTATGGGTGATCCCAAGAAGAGTAATGAGTTTCTGCAAGTGGAAAAGGTAAGTTCAAGTTAGGCATCGAAACTTCAAACGCATTTGCAAAACTTTCTCGCCATATAGAGGCACACAATATATCACTTTGAAGTTTTGTTACTGTCGTTGCTAGAAAGTGATCTACGTGTATAGTTTCCATCATAGAAAAAATATAAAAATTTCAAGTATTTTAAGTTATTATATGGTAAAACGCTAATGGACAAAGACAGTAATTATGCAAAAAAATATTCACGAAAACGTATGACACACAGACACAGACACAGACACACACACACACACATCTGGGCAATTGCACAAAACATTGTACTTGAATGGACGAAGGTTTAATTGAATGAATAAAAAATTTTTGCAAAATGTTACATTACAAAGATTCCTCTATGATGAAGCAAAAAGAATTGAAGTTAACATGGTTGGCATGTAATTCCTGCGGATATTAAATGGTAAAACGCTAATGGACAAAGTTATTAATGTGTGGGTCCTCAAGGAATGCAGTCTAAGGGAAACACTGTCTTATAAGAGTGAAACAAATCTTTGAGAGATTCATGAAACGAAGTATAAAAGTGGAACGAACGCCGTTGGCATATAAGTCCTGTGGATATTATATGGTAAAACGCTAATGGACAAAGTCACTAATAAGTGGGGCCTCAAAGAACGCGGTATAAAGGAAACACTCTCTGACAAGAGTGAAGCAAATCTGTTGAGATGGTTTGGACATGTTGAGCGAATGAAAAGAGAACGTTTGATGAAGCAATCATACTTAGGTATAATTATATACTTGCAGCCACCATGCTATACGGTAGTGAGATCTTGACATATATAAAAAAAGGATAGCTGTAAAGTGAACACGGTTGGCATACAATTTCTGTGGAATACGAGGGTAAAACGCTAATGGGCAAAGTCTGTAATAAGTGGGGTCTCAAAGAGTTTGGCATAAAGGAAACACTGATAACAGTAAAAGAAATCTGTTGAGATGCTTTGGGTATGGTGAGCGAAGGGAGAGAGAAAGTTTAACGATTTAAAATCCATTCTTCCTATACAATACATCCCTTATTTACTTTTACCATACGAATTCATTGATCTCCGGTAGAATAACGAGCCGAGAACAGGGTGAATTATTACGCCTACCAGAAAGGGATTTGGCTTAATTGAATAATAATGATAAGAATAATTAATATTTAATTGCATGAGAATAATCAGCTGAGAGACGATATTTCAGAAGAGATTCGAGAAGAGATTATAGAAAAGATTCCAGACGAGAATTAAGACAAAATTCGAGACATGATTTAAGACGAGATTCAAGATGCGATTCAAGACAAGATCTAAGACGAGATTGAAGTCGGCGTTTGAGACTAGATTCAAGAAGAGATTCGAGACGAGAATCGAGGCGCGATTATAGACGAGATTCAAGACAAGATTCGAGACGAGACTCGAGATGAGGTTTGAGACGAGATTCAAGAAAAGTTTCGACCCGAGATTTAGGACATGTTTTGAGACGATATTTAAGAAAAGATTCGAGAAGAGATTATAGAAAAGATTCCACACGAGAATTCAGACAAGATTCAAGACTAGATTCAAGCCGAGATTCAAGCCGACATTCGAGACTAGATTTAAGAAGAGATTCAAGACAAGATTCCAGACGAGACTCGAGATGAGATTCAAGACGAGATTGAAGTCAGCATTTAACACTAGATTCAAGAAGAAATTCGAGACGAGAGTCGAGGCGCGATTCAAGACGAGATTCGAGACTAGATTCAAGAAAAGAGTCGAGACGAAAATCGAGGCGTGATTGCCGACGAGATTCAAGACAAGATTCGAGCCGAGATGCGAGATTCGAGACGAGATTCAAGAAAAGATTCGAGACGAGATTCAGGACAAGATTTGAGATGATATTTAAGAAGAGATTCGAGAAGAGATTATACAAAAGATTCCAGACGAGAATTGAGACAAAATTCGAGGCATGATTCAAGACGAGATTCAAGATGCGATTCGAGACAAGATCCAAGACGAGATTGAAGTTGGCATTTGAGACTATATTTAAGAAGAAATTCGAGACGAGGGTCGAGCCGCGATTCTAGACGAAAATCAAGACAAGATTCAAGACGGGATTCAAGGCGAGATTTGAGACAAAATTTAATACGATATTTAAGAAGAGATTTAAGGATAGATTCAAGAAAAGATTCTAGATGAGAATTAAGACAAGATTCGAGGCGAGATTCATGACGAGATTCAAGGCAAGATTCAAGACGAGATTCTAGACAAGATTCAAGACGAGATTCGATACTAGATTCACGACGAGATGCAAGCGGACATTCGAGACTAGATTCAAGAAGAGATTCGAGAATAAACTCAAGGCGCGATTGCCGACGAGATTCAACACAAGATTCAAGACGAGATTCGAGACGAGATTCAAGAAAATATTCGAGACGGGATTTAGAACAAGATTTGAGACGATATTTAAGAAGAGGTTCGAGAAGAGATTATAGAAAAGATTCCAGACGAGAATTAAGACAAAATTCGAGACATGATTCAAGACGAGATTTAAGATGCGATTCGAGACAAGATCCAAGACGAGATTGAAGTCGGCATTTGAGACTAGATTCTAGAAGAGATTCAAGACAAGATTCAAGGCGAGATTAGTGCCGATATTCAAGACCAGATTCAAACCGAGATTCAAGCCGAAATTCGAGACTAGATTCAAGAATAGATTCGAGACAAGATTCCAGACGAGACTCAAGATGAGATTCAAGACGAGATTGAAGTCGGCACTTTAACACTAGATTCAAGAAGAAATTCGAGACGAGAGTCGAGGCGCGATTCAAGACGAGATTCGAGACTAGCTTCAAGAAAATATTCGAGACGAAAATCGAGGCGTGATTGCCGACGAGATTCAAGACAAGAGTCGAGCCGAGATTCGAGATTTGAGACGACATTCAAGAAAAGATTCGAGACGAGATTCAGGACAAGATTTGAGACGATATTTAAGAAGAGATTCGAGAAGAGATTATAGAAAAGATTCCAGACGAGAATCAAGACAAAATTCCAGACATGATTCAAGACGAGATTCAAGATGCGATTCGAGACAAGATCCAAGACGAGATTGAAGTCGGCATT
>CAKNXH010085770.1:0-13932 GCA_932178445.1 Andricus quercusramuli | reverse complement strand
CGAGCTCGTGAGAATATTTTCAAGCTCGTGAGAATATTCTTGAACTCTTGAGAATATTCTCAAGCTCGTGAGAATTTCTCCGAGCACGTTAACTCTTCAGAACACTTAAGTTGGCGTTAGCCGATAGTCTATTAGCCATATCCTCGTCCCGTTAGAAATAAAAAAAAAGATGAAAATTTCCGAAAAAATATTCAAGTAAATGTAACAATTAAGGTGGAGGTAGATACCTGCCGAATGATGAACAGAATATGAGAATCGATACTGGTATATCGACTCAGCCAGGAACATGAAGGTTGCCTTCAATTTTCTCTGGATCTAGAGCACCTTTGTTTCGTTATCTTGTGATGATGATAAAGTTGAACACTTACTGCAAATTAGATGACCATAAAATCCAGAAAGTCTGCAATTATATCTGCCACCATCTCTCGAACATCCATTCAGTAAGTTTTCTGATAGTTTAGTTGCCATCTTCCAGTTTTATTACAATCGCTTTTAAAATCTTTTTTTGTTTTTTTTTCTCTTTTTTTGAAAATTGATTTTGGACCCTGTCACCCAATATCTTGATTATATATTCAAGAGGGTTCTTTCGTAGAGTGCTTTCTTTACAAGATTATTTTCATCAGCATTATTTTTCCAAAAAATTGCAACATTGGATTTGAAGAGACTGAATTTTATCATTCGCGCTGTTGCAGGTGTCGATTTGGGAACTAGTTCCTGGATTTATCTACCTGCAGTATCTGAAACAGAGAGAGCGTTCATTTACCACTGGAAGAAGAATAACCTTCGGAAGGTAAGAGGACTTATCGACGGAGAGCAAGGTGAGCTTGCGAATTCAAAGAGCCCTTCCTTATCGATATTTTGGGAATCTGTATTATCCTTCGTAAGCAAATTCAAAACCTGTAATTCAAATTTTGTACCGTGTGGATTAGGGTGGTCCAAAAATGTATTGGAATTTTTTTTTTTCAATTTTCATCGGGACATCCCCCAAATTTGGTCGAATCTACTCAAAAATAAATGCATTTTTTTTTGTTTTGAAAAAAAGTTATATTTAGGGCTGCCGCAAGCCCCATGAAGGTTAAACATGTATTTCCCATAAGAAAAAAAGACGTTTTTGTAAATCTTATCCAGAATCCTCAATATTATCTCAATCGAGTTGAAACTCAACATTTCTCTTCACAATTAACCATAGAATACGAATAAAATATCACTTTTTGAATATCACCCCCATAAGTCTCTTTTATAGGGTTCCAAAAAAACCCCATAAATGAAAAAATAGGTTTTGCGGGTTTTTGGCGCTAATTATGATTTTTTTGCGGTTTTTTAAATGCGAATTGTTTCTAATACATAAAATATTACTTTACACTGAAAATGATATATTTTCATGAATTTTTTAAACAATTTATTATTGTTTTTAGCAATTTTCTGATAGAATGGAGTTAGAAAGACGCCGCTTTTTCACAAATTTTCCATTTGTTGTCTAATTTTCAATTAGAGGCAAGTGATAGTTCATCAATGTTAACAATAGTGATGGTTTAAACATTGTATTATAATTATTAATAATATTATATTTGAATAATGCCAGAAAGATGCGTTTTTTAAAATTTCTAGCTTTTTGTCCAATTTTTATTTGGAGTGAAGCAATAATGAATTCAAATTAACAAAATAATTGTTTAAACAATTTATTATACTTATTAATAATATTATATTTCAATAATGCTAGAAAGATGCGGTTTTATTTGAAATTTCTGTCTTTTTGTTCAATTTTCATTTGGAGTGAAGTAATAATAAATGAATTCAAGTTAACAAAATAATTGTTTAAACAATTTATTATACTTATTAATAATATTATATTCGAACAATGGTAGAAAGATGCGTTTTTTTTAAATTTCCGTCTTTTGTCCAATTTTCATTTGGAGTAAAGTAATAATGAATTTGAGTTAACAAAATAATTGTTTAAACAATTTATCATACTTATTAATAATATTATATTTGAATAATGCTAGAAAATGCGTTTTTTTAATTTCCGGCTTTTTGTTTAATTTTGATTTGAAGTAAAGTAATAATGAATTCAAGTTAACAAAATAATTGTTTAAAAAATTTATTATCATTGTTGATAATATTGTCTTTGCTTGATTGGTAGAATGTTGCGTTTTTTTCTGAAATTTTCAACTGTTTGTCTATTTTTCATTAGGCGTGACTTAACAATTAATTAATTATTATTTAATTAAAAATTGATTTATGTTGTGATTTTCATCATTTTAGTTGAAAATTTATCTTTCATAGTTAATAATTTAAATATTTGGCATAGAATTTATTTTTCTTGATTGAAAATTCATCTATTTCTTTGAGGATTTGACAATTTTTTGAGAAATTTTGTTTTGCTTGATTCAACTGGTTTTAAATTGGTTGAAAGTTCAACTATTTGTATGAAAATTCATCTATTTTGTTGAAAATTAAGAAATTTTGATGAAAAGTATCCTTTTTGTTTAAAAGGTCAACTATTATGTTGATAATTTAACTATTCGATTGAAAGTTTTTGATTGAGGATTCAACAATTGTCTTTCAACTTGTCTTTTGGTTGAAAATTCTACTATTTTAACATTTTTTTGTTGAAAACTAATTTTTTAACTTAAAATTTAATTTTTCCATATTTGGTTGAAAATTAATATTTTTAATTGAAAATTGATTTCTCTAGTTGAAGACTCATGTTGTTTAATCTTCTTGGTGACTAATTCATCCTTTTGGTTGGAAATTCCTTTAAAAATTCAAATATTTGGTTAAAAATTCATGTACTTTTTTAAAAATTCATCTTATTGATTGAAAATTTGGAAATTGATCTTTTTGGTAGAAAATTAGATTTTTTTATTTAGAATTAGTTTTGGATTGAATAAAAAATTAATTTTTTTTACTGACAATTTAAATGTTCTATTTTTAGTTGTTTTTTTTGTGAAAGAGTACTCTCATTAGTTCAAATTTCATCTTTTTGGTTAAAAATTAATTTCTTTGGTTGAAAATTCGTTTGTCTTTTGTTTTCAAATTTATTTTACCAGCTGAAGATTATCCTACTTTATTTTTGGTAGAAAATTTATCTTTTTAGTTTGAAATTCATATATTTGGTTAAAAATTGAATTTTGTTTATTCCGTTTTTTATAGAAAATTAATCATTTTTGTTAGACGTGTAATCTTTCTCGTAAAAAATGATCTGTTTAGTAGAAAATTAAACTATTCTATTTTCTGTTAAGAATTAATTTCTTTCATTGAAAACAGATGTTTAGTCGAAAAATCGTGTTTTTTGTTGACTGAAAATTCATCTTTTGGATTGAAAAATCCACTATTTGGACAAAATTTCATACTTTTGGTTGAAAATTCATCATTGTGATTAAAAAATAATTTCCGGGGTTGAAAATTTCTTTCTTTTTAATTGAAAATTAATTTTTCAAACTAAAGATATAACTATTCCATTTTCGCTCTAAAATTTATATTTTTAGTTGATAAATAATTTTGCTGAAAATTCGTTTTTTCAATTTACTTTTCCAACTGCAAATTGAAATATTATATTTTTGGTTTATTGGCTTTTTATATTTTTTGAGAATTCATTTTTTTGGTTGAAAACTAATGGCCTTAACTGTAAATTTAATTCTTCTGTTTTTGGTTAAAAAATAATTTTTTTGTTATGGAAAAGATATTCTTTTTTTGAAAATTCGTTCTTTTTTTGGTTAAACATTTATTTTTCTCAGATTTCAACTATTCTAATTTTAGTTAAAAATTTATTTTTTGTTAGATGAAAATTCATTAACTTTGTCGAAAATGAGTCTGCTTTGTTAGAAAATTAATTATATGTTAGAATAATTAATTAATTATCTCTTTGATTTGAAAACACAACTAAAAAGTGTTTTAAATATGTTTAAAAACAACATTTATTTTGCATTAACATTATTAATCTTCTAGGTATTAATCTCTATTTTTGATAGAAAATTTATCTTTTTGTTTGAAAATCTATGTAATCGGTTAAAAATTGATTTTTTTTTTAGTTGAAAATTTCCTTTAACTATTCAATTTTCTGTGGAAAATTTAAAAATTTTAAATTAAAAAATTTATCTTTCTCATTCAAAAAAACAATTTAGTTGAAAATTTTTTTTTGTGGTTAGAAAATTCATCTTTTGGATTGAAAAATCCACTATGTGCCCAACATTTCATTTTTTTGTTGTTGAAAATACATCATTGTGATTGAAAATTAATTTCTTTAGTTAAACATTATTTTTTTTTACTGAAGATATAACTATTCCATTTTCGCTTGAAAATTTATATTTTCATTTGAAAATAAATTAATTTGTCTGAAAACTCGTTTTTTTTTAATTACTTTTCTGACTGCAAATTGAAATATTGTATTTTTGGTTTGTAAAATTTGGACAAAATTGCATACTTTTCATTTAAACTTAATTTTTTTCTGAAGATTTAACTATTTGTTGGAAGTCCGTCTTTAGAAATTCCTTCCTTCGGTTGAAAATTCGTTTGTTTTTTGGTTAAATTTTATTTTACTAACTGAAAATTATCTTAATTTATTTGCTGTAGAAAATTTATATTTTTAGTTTAAAATTCATGTATTTGGATAAAAATTGAATTTTTTTATTTGAAAATTCATCGTATTAGTTGAAAATTCACTTTAACTATTGCATTTTTTGTGGCAAATTTACCTCTTTTGATAGAAATGTATTTTTTTTGTTACAAAATTATTTGGATAATATAAAATTTAACTATTCTATTTTTTGTTAAGAATTCATTACTCTTATTGAAAAAAAAACTATTTAGTTGAAAATTAGTTCTTTTGTTATAAATTAAATATTTTTTGGGAAAAATAATTGTTCAAACAAATTCAGTTTGTTCAAAAAATTTTAAACTGGTTAAATATTATTTCTAAACACCATACAGTCAGAAAAATTATTGTATGTGTTCCATTTTATATTATTTTTTAAAAGTCTCAGAAAGAAAACTGCTTGAGAAAATAAAAATTGTTTAAAAAGATAGGAATTTGTTAAACATCAAACGAAATGTGAAAAATGATGTAATTATTCAACAAAAAGTAGCATAGGATAGCAATTTGAGAAAAAAGTGGACATCTCTAGCTCAATTTTCAGATATTTTAGAAATAAACAATAATTAATTGTTTGAATAATCACATGTTTAAAAAAAATTACTACTACAACCAATGACTAACTATTACACTTAATTCAGAAAATACGATTATTTTCTACATTTTTTTGAAAGAATAATTTTTTTATCAAAAATTCACTAAATTCTTCAGAATATTTGTGAAATCTTTCTGAAATCTCTTCTATTCGTTTGAAATCATTGAAATATTTTTAAATCGTTGTGAAATCTTTTGAAATCTTCTAAAAAATTTGGAAATATTTTGAAATCTTTTTAATATTTTGAAATCTTTTGAAATCTTCATGAATTCATTGAAATATTTGTGAAGTCGCACAATAAATGGAACTATTTGAAGTCAAAAATGTTTTAATTTTTCGATTTTTTTTCTCGATTCTTAAGTATTTTAATGGTAGCAAATGGTCGTGTTATGGAAGAGCTAGGCAAGTGAAATTTTTATTTTTGCACACTAAGTGGAACCATTTGAAGCCTTAAAATTTTGCGTGACAGAGTTAATTTTTAAATTTTTAGAATATCATAGAGCTAGGCAGATGACACTTTTTTGGGAATATTTGAACATAAAAAAACTATTTAGAGCCGTAAAATTTCAGGTATCGGAATTAGGATATTTAAAAAAAATTCGATTAAATAATATCATAGGGGTACAACATAAGGGGATTCCTGAAGAGTTGAAGGGATGCAACTTTTTTACGTTTAATTGGAACATTAAAATTAGGACATTAAATAGAACCATTTTTAGCCATACATTTTTTGTTTTATAAGCTAGGCAATTTTTTTTATTTCTTCTTTGAACTGGGGTGATTTTCGGAAGAGCAAACGCATCTTTTTGGTTTGTTCCGGAAGTGCTAGGGGGATAAGACTTCTCGAGATCTTCGGATATTAAATTGAGCTAGTTTCAGCCATGACATTTTAGGACTTACAGGGACATTTTTCTTCTTGATTCGTTTTTTGGAAACGTCGCAAACTTGAACGAAGTTTAAATTCCACAATTATTTTTAGACATCTTCTTACATTTTCAAAAATATCGAATGTAATGAACAGATGTCGTTTTGGAAAATTAATTTACAGTGAAAAATTACGCTTTTTATTGTTATTTTGGACCTCTAAAGGAACAAAAAACTCTAAGATGCATTTCACCCAAGAAAATAAAACTCGGCAAAGAACCTTCTGCAAGGGAGAGGATTTTTCGACAAACAAGGGCTTTTGTTCCATAGAAGTCGTGAGAAGAATAGGGCTGCGTCACGATAAACAAAAAGCTAATTTATGTGACTAATCAAAACTTATCTTTCTGACTTTTAATTCGGATCTAATTTTCTACTATATTATTCATCAAAAGCTTTTGTTTACGAAAATTTTTAACTTCCGGGGATTCTGTACCTAGCCCGGAAAGAAATGTTAATATATAGACAATTTTCATTTTTTTTCAAGACAGACAGTTTTGGACAAAAGAATCCTAAAATGCCGAAAAATTTGTTTCGAGTGAAATATATTTTATAAATTTTTATTTAATTCAAGTAGAAAAACGAAATATTCCATTTTTTTTCCTTCAACACTGCATGAGAATCGCGTTTCGCAAATATTGCGTGAGGGGAAAAGTTTTGTGAGTCAGGGCACTCGATTGATTTGTATAAAATGCAAGGTAACAATGAACTCGAGGCACAAAGCTCTTTTCTGTTATCCTGAAAATTGTCCCGGTTTCGTAGAAGTTCAGTATTTTTTTAAAAAGGAAATTCAACATGAAACAGAATAATCTCGCGAGCACAATTCTATTTGGTGACAAAAGGGTTTGTGAGGATTTGAAAACAACTTCATTACTTGCTGAAATCATTTCTCAAATTGAATTCTCCACCCCAGTATTCCGTAAAATCGACTTAGGTCTTCGGGTAATTCTCGGGTTGAAGTTCTCGAAGGAGTTGCGTCGGTATTACAATGAAAATGATCTATAACTTTCGGCACTTGAGGCATTAGAATTAATTTGCTCCTTAAGTGAACTTATAACTGATTATCAGAACTTGGGTAACATATATACATAGCTTATATACAAGTTTAATACAGTTTGAATGGTTCAATCTATTGAAATTACTATATTATTAGACCTACTCGTTAAAATCTCTCTCTCCCATACTTTCCCTCTCCCACTCTCCTTACTTTCCCATATTCACCCCTAATTTCCCTTTCCTCACTTCACCCTTTGCTTCCCTTCCATTACCCAACTTCTTCCTCCAATGTTTGCCACTCCTCACCTTCCCAGTTAACACTCCCCTTCACCCACTTTCCTTCCCCAATCATCACTTCCCTTTCCCAACCATCACTTCCCTTTCCCAACCCTCACTTCCCTTTCCCAACCATCACTTCCCTTTCCCAACCATCACTTCTCTTCCCCTACTCACCCCGATTTCCAATAGTTTCATCTACTTCCGTTCCTATTATTTCTCCTCACTCCACCTACACCCCATCCCTCATTTCTACTTTTCTCATTCCCCTACCACTACTCCCCCTAATATCCCATCTCATCCACTCCTTTCTCACGCCTTATGTCCCCTCACTTCTACACCCCTTACTTCTAATATTTCCAATCCCTTGATGTCCCCCCACTTCCCATAACCCTCCCATAACTTCACCCTGGCTTCCCATCCCTTCCCCAACTTTTTCCTCCAATACTTCCCCCTCTCCGTACTTCCACAGTTAACTCTCCCCTTCAGCTACTTTCCTTCACCAGCCGTCACTCCCTTTCCTGACGCACCCTTATTTTTTTAATAGTTTCACCTACTTCGCCTTCTCTTATTCCTCCTCACTTCACATACACCCCACCTCTCACTTCCACTGTCCTCATTTCCTTACTCTTACTTCCCCTAATTTTACATTACATCCACTCTTTTCCCTCCACTTATGTCCCCTGACTTCTACACCCCTTACTTCTCCAATTTCTGCTTCCATCACTTCCCTTCAATTTCGATATTTCCCCTCACTTCCACCGCTAACACATCCCTTTACCTATTTTCCTACCCCAGTCATCACATCCGATCCCCTACTCACCCTAATTTCTAATAGTTTCACCTGCATCGCCTCCTCTTATTTCTCCTCACTTCACATACAATCCTCCCCTTAATTCCCTACCCTTACTCCTCCTAATTTTCCATTACATCCAATCCTTTTCCTCCCCTTATGCTCCCTCACTTCTACACCCTTATTTTTCCTATTTCCAATTCCCTCATTTTACCTTACTTCCTCTACGCCCTATAATTTCCCATCCTTTCTACAACTTTCCATTCTCTGATTTTATCTCACTTTCCTACCCTATATCTCATGAAATTTGTTTACAATTTTAGGAGTATTTTTAAATAGCTTTGCTTATTACTTTTTTCGCATGATTCGAGACGAGATTCAATATCAGATTGAAGACGAGACTGGAAATGAGATTCGGGACGAGATTCGAGACGAGACTGTGAATGAGATCAGTGACGAGATTCAAGACGAGATTCAATACGAGATTCAAGACGAGACTGGAAATGAGATTCGGGATGAGATTCAAGAGGAGGTTCGAGACGAGACTGGAAATGAGATCCAGGACGAGATTCAAGACGAGATTCAAGACATGATTCAAGGCGAGATTCAAGAAGAGATTCGAGGCGTGATGCTAGACAAGATTCAAGACGAGATTCGATACAGGATTTAAGAAAAGATCCGACACGAGATTTGAGACGATATTAAAGAAGAGATTCGAGATTCAACACGAGATCCGAGGCGATACTTGAGACGAGATTCGAGACGAGATTCGAGACGAGATTCGAGACGAGGCGAGAAAAGATGAGCGATCCATAAGCTCCTCTACCAATTTGAGGGGTGGGGATGTCCCTCTTTCCCCCTTTTTCAACATTATTATTCGGCTTTGTTAGTAAAAAATTAATCTTCTTTGTTAAAAATTCCTAATTTTTGGTCAAAAATGCAACTGCTTGGCACAAAATTTGTATTTTTTTGTTTAAAATTCATACTTTCAGTTGAAAATTGATACTTCTAATATAAAAGTCAACTATTTTGGTAAATAATTCAAATACTTAGTTAAAAATTGAACTATTTATTTAAACATTCAACTATTTGCTAGAAAATTATCTTTTTTGTTGAAAATTTTTGTAATTTGTTTGAAGTTCGACTTTTTCGGTCGAACATTATTCTACTTGATCAAAAAATCATCTTTGATTGAAAATGTAAGCACTTCGTGAAAATCAGTTTAAATTTTAGTTGAAAATTAATTTTTGAATCATAAATTAACTATTCCATTTTTTGTTGGAAATTGATCTTTTTCAGTCAAAAATTCAACTATGTTGTTAAAAATGTATATGTTCTGTTGAAAATTCATTTTTTTCAGGAGAACTACTTTTACGTCGAACTTTTACATTTTTTGTTGGAAATTGACCTATCTTAAATGGAAATTCATGTATTTTGTTTGAAACTTCGTCTTTTTCAGTACAAAATTAATTTTCTTGGTTGAAAATTTAATCTTCTTGGTTGAAATTGCACCTATTTTTTTGAAAATTAATCATGTTTGGTTGAGGATTTAACTATTTGGTTGGAATTGAACTTTTCTGTTGGAAATTCATACTCTTAATTAAAATTTAAACTATTTCCGTAGATAATTCAACTGTTTAGATAAAAATTAAAATATTAATTTAAAAATTCAACTATTTAGTAGAAAATTAACTTTTTTTTGAAATGAAATAGTTAAATTTTCAATCACAGAGGTGAAAAAAATCAACTTTCAATAAAGTTGTTAAACTTTCAACTGAAATGTATGAATTTTTTACCTAATAATTTAATTATGAAATGAAAAAAAAATTTCAACCAAAATAGTTGAACTTTCAACCAAAAGTATGATTTTATTAACAAAAACTACATTTTTAAACAGTTAGTTTAATTTTCTACCCAATTTTTGAATTTTGAAGCTGAAAAGATGAATTATCAATGAAAAACACAAAAATAGTTATTTAAAAAAAAAGTTCAATATAAAATAAAAAACTGTTTGATTCACTAACAAAGACGAATTTTTAACGAAATAGTTGAATCCTAAGCCCAAAAAAAATAATTTTCCAACAAGATTTATTTTCTACAAAGAAAAACAATATTTAAAAAATAGATGAATTTTCAACTAAAAAAAGATCAGTGTTCATCCAAACATAGAATAGTTACTTCTTCAGTTAAAAATAGTAATTTTTTACAAAAAAAAAAAAGAATTTTAAACAAAATAGTTAAATTTTGAACGGAGGCCTGTGAAATGTAACTAAAATGATGAATCTTTAAAAAAAAAAATAGATTTTCGAAAAAGAGTTTTAATGTCAAGTAAATAGTTGAATTTTCAAACCCAAAGCGTGATTCTTCAATCACAGAAATTTTATTTACTACGAAAAAAGACGAATTTTCAACAAAAACCATAATTTTTAACGAATTCAGAAACTTTATGAAAATTTATCGTCATTTTTATCGTCATATTTATCGTCATATTTATCGTTATTTAATTCCGTAAAGTTGCTTCCACTGATCCCTCCCCCTTAGTTACCAACCGTAGTTTTTGGGAGGGTGGCCCCCCCCCCCCCCCTCAAATTGGTAACGTAGTTTATGTTTATGGGTGATCCCAAGAAGAGTAATGAGTTTCTGCAAGTGGAAAAGGTAAGTTCAAGTTAGGCATCGAAACTTCAAACGCATTTGCAAAACTTTCTCGCCATATAGAGGCACACAATATATCACTTTGAAGTTTTGTTACTGTCGTTGCTAGAAAGTGATCTACGTGTATAGTTTCCATCATAGAAAAAATATAAAAATTTCAAGTATTTTAAGTTATTATATGGTAAAACGCTAATGGACAAAGACAGTAATTATGCAAAAAAATATTCACGAAAACGTATGACACACAGACACAGACACAGACACACACACACACACATCTGGGCAATTGCACAAAACATTGTACTTGAATGGACGAAGGTTTAATTGAATGAATAAAAAATTTTTGCAAAATGTTACATTACAAAGATTCCTCTATGATGAAGCAAAAAGAATTGAAGTTAACATGGTTGGCATGTAATTCCTGCGGATATTAAATGGTAAAACGCTAATGGACAAAGTTATTAATGTGTGGGTCCTCAAGGAATGCAGTCTAAGGGAAACACTGTCTTATAAGAGTGAAACAAATCTTTGAGAGATTCATGAAACGAAGTATAAAAGTGGAACGAACGCCGTTGGCATATAAGTCCTGTGGATATTATATGGTAAAACGCTAATGGACAAAGTCACTAATAAGTGGGGCCTCAAAGAACGCGGTATAAAGGAAACACTCTCTGACAAGAGTGAAGCAAATCTGTTGAGATGGTTTGGACATGTTGAGCGAATGAAAAGAGAACGTTTGATGAAGCAATCATACTTAGGTATAATTATATACTTGCAGCCACCATGCTATACGGTAGTGAGATCTTGACATATATAAAAAAAGGATAGCTGTAAAGTGAACACGGTTGGCATACAATTTCTGTGGAATACGAGGGTAAAACGCTAATGGGCAAAGTCTGTAATAAGTGGGGTCTCAAAGAGTTTGGCATAAAGGAAACACTGATAACAGTAAAAGAAATCTGTTGAGATGCTTTGGGTATGGTGAGCGAAGGGAGAGAGAAAGTTTAACGATTTAAAATCCATTCTTCCTATACAATACATCCCTTATTTACTTTTACCATACGAATTCATTGATCTCCGGTAGAATAACGAGCCGAGAACAGGGTGAATTATTACGCCTACCAGAAAGGGATTTGGCTTAATTGAATAATAATGATAAGAATAATTAATATTTAATTGCATGAGAATAATCAGCTGAGAGACGATATTTCAGAAGAGATTCGAGAAGAGATTATAGAAAAGATTCCAGACGAGAATTAAGACAAAATTCGAGACATGATTTAAGACGAGATTCAAGATGCGATTCAAGACAAGATCTAAGACGAGATTGAAGTCGGCGTTTGAGACTAGATTCAAGAAGAGATTCGAGACGAGAATCGAGGCGCGATTATAGACGAGATTCAAGACAAGATTCGAGACGAGACTCGAGATGAGGTTTGAGACGAGATTCAAGAAAAGTTTCGACCCGAGATTTAGGACATGTTTTGAGACGATATTTAAGAAAAGATTCGAGAAGAGATTAGAGAAAAGATTCCACACGAGAATTCAGACAAGATTCAAGACTAGATTCAAGCCGAGATTCAAGCCGACATTCGAGACTAGATTTAAGAAGAGATTCAAGACAAGATTCCAGACGAGACTCGAGATGAGATTCAAGACGAGATTGAAGTCAGCATTTAACACTAGATTCAAGAAGAAATTCGAGACGAGAGTCGAGGCGCGATTCAAGACGAGATTCGAGACTAGATTCAAGAAAAGAGTCGAGACGAAAATCGAGGCGTGATTGCCGACGAGATTCAAGACAAGATTCGAGCCGAGATGCGAGATTCGAGACGAGATTCAAGAAAAGATTCGAGACGAGATTCAGGACAAGATTTGAGATGATATTTAAGAAGAGATTCGAGAAGAGATTATACAAAAGATTCCAGACGAGAATTGAGACAAAATTCGAGGCATGATTCAAGACGAGATTCAAGATGCGATTCGAGACAAGATCCAAGACGAGATTGAAGTTGGCATTTGAGACTATATTTAAGAAGAAATTCGAGACGAGGGTCGAGCCGCGATTCTAGACGAAAATCAAGACAAGATTCAAGACGGGATTCAAGGCGAGATTTGAGACAAAATTTAATACGATATTTAAGAAGAGATTTAAGGATAGATTCAAGAAAAGATTCTAGATGAGAATTAAGACAAGATTCGAGGCGAGATTCATGACGAGATTCAAGGCAAGATTCAAGACGAGATTCTAGACAAGATTCAAGACGAGATTCGATACTAGATTCACGACGAGATGCAAGCGGACATTCGAGACTAGATTCAAGAAGAGATTCGAGAATAAACTCAAGGCGCGATTGCCGACGAGATTCAACACAAGATTCAAGACGAGATTCGAGACGAGATTCAAGAAAATATTCGAGACGGGATTTAGAACAAGATTTGAGACGATATTTAAGAAGAGGTTCGAGAAGAGATTATAGAAAAGATTCCAGACGAGAATTAAGACAAAATTCGAGACATGATTCAAGACGAGATTTAAGATGCGATTCGAGACAAGATCCAAGACGAGATTGAAGTCGGCATTTGAGACTAGATTCTAGAAGAGATTCAAGACAAGATTCAAGGCGAGATTAGTGCCGATATTCAAGACCAGATTCAAACCGAGATTCAAGCCGAAATTCGAGACTAGATTCAAGAATAGATTCGAGACAAGATTCCAGACGAGACTCAAGATGAGATTCAAGACGAGATTGAAGTCGGCACTTTAACACTAGATTCAAGAAGAAATTCGAGACGAGAGTCGAGGCGCGATTCAAGACGAGATTCGAGACTAGCTTCAAGAAAATATTCGAGACGAAAATCGAGGCGTGATTGCCGACGAGATTCAAGACAAGAGTCGAGCCGAGATTCGAGATTTGAGACGACATTCAAGAAAAGATTCGAGACGAGATTCAGGACAAGATTTGAGACGATATTTAAGAAGAGATTCGAGAAGAGATTATAGAAAAGATTCCAGACGAGAATCAAGACAAAATTCCAGACATGATTCAAGACGAGATTCAAGATGCGATTCGAGACAAGATCCAAGACGAGATTGAAGTCGGCATT
>CAKNXH010085767.1:34063-49346 GCA_932178445.1 Andricus quercusramuli | reverse complement strand
ATATTTTTTTAATCACATGAGTGAGGGGAGGGGTAAAAAAATGGTCAACAACCTGCATTTTGGCAGAATTTGAAAATAATATTTTTTTCAAAAAATTGTTTGATTTGAGAGGCCGCTGTTAGTGGATTATTTTACTTTCGAATACATTCATTATTATTTGTTCAGTTAAATACATCATTCAGGCCTAAAAAAATATAGACGTTTTTCTAAACCATTTTTGCAAAAAAATAGTTCGTTTTCTTTTAAATACCCAGGTTAACGGATTTTTTAATTTATTTTTTTTTAATTCTGCCAAAACTTAGGGGACATTACAAAAAAAGATTAATTTTTAGGGGGGCCATTTAAAAAATAAATAAAGTTCACAAATAATTTTTTTTTATTATGTAACTTCAGATTTAATGTGAATTTAAAAACAACGCTTTTAAGTATATACTTTCTTCTTTAGCACTGATTCACTGTCCCCAAGAACCTTACATTTTTTAGAATTGGAAAATTCTGCTCCGGGGAGCTTCCATAATTGAGTTTTTAATGAGATGCGCACACAAGACACGACTTACGACCTTATTGTTCGACGAGCCAAGTAAGCTTGTTTGCAGAATATGAACACGAGAGGAAGCTCGTTATACAGTTCTTGAAGAAAAAGTAAAATTTATGGTAACATATTTGTTCATAATATGGAAAAGCTCAGGACTATATAAAGAATACTTTTTCACGAATAGCAATTTAAAAATTAGGAAATGATTATTTAAAACTTATATAACCCTTATCAGTTATCAAGGAGCTAAGTCTATTAGATTATAAATACATATAACGTGACGATAAATTCGATAAAGTCCTATTTTAGAATTTCCAATGGCTGAAATAATTTATGAATCAAGATGTAAGAGCTGAAATTGGATTACGCTTGGTTTTAATATAATTTCAATTCACTCGATAGAAAATGTACATGAAATTCTGAGCATTCAAATAAACGAAATAATCTATTTTATTTATAAATATTGTTTCAATTACAATGTAAAAAAATACATTATAAGCTTCTTTGCTAATCTAATATTTGAAATATAAATGAAGGAATAAATTTTCACTATTTCTAGTTTGCAAAGCTTCACCAGTAAAAAATTTCGTTCATTATGAACGTTCAGAACTTCAAGAACACTAATAAAAGGCCAAATGATATGGGAAAAAAGAAAAATAAACGCAGAAAAATGAATTATAACAATCAATGTTCATTTGAAGAAAATAAAAAAAATGCGAAAACAATTTTTATCACTCGGTCAACCGCTTAAATTGTTGATGTTTTAAATGCATTGTGAATGTCTATTTAATAATGTTGTGAACTGTTTGCAGCGTTTTCAGGTCCGGACTCACTTGAGAGTTCAAAAATATTGTAAATAGTGTCAAAAATTACAAAAAAAATTGTGTCATAAAATTTGTCAAGTATAAAACTAACGTGTGGTCCGAATTTAAAAATGTATATTCCGAAATCAAAATTTCTAGTTTTCTAACCCATTATTCTAAAAGAAATAAAAATGAACTTAAATGTTTATTAAAAATGATATTCTTCCGTCTATAGGTTATCAACATTCCTGTTTTTTGTTGTTTTAATTTTTTTCCGGTATCTTAGAATATTAATGTAATGAATCGGAAAATGCCTTCCCTACATTCCCATTTATTTATCGCAGACTTCACAGTCTTTCCCCCTTTTCACGTTTTGCCATTGAAATGCAAACTGACTGAAAAGTCTAATACTAAAATTTTTGGTTAAGAATTCATCTTTTATGGTTAAAAATTTAATTATTTTGTTGAAAATTCAACAATTTTGTTAAAAAGTTATACTTCTTAGTTGAAAATTCATCTTTTTGGATTGAAAATTAAACAATTTGATTGACATTTTTTGTCTTGAGTAACCAATTTTTTAATGGTTCAAAATGGTTCCTATTGTTTTTTATTTCAAATTAAAATATTTTCCTTGTTGAAATATCAAAAATTACATTTTTCGTCCAAAATTCATCTTTTTAGGTTGAAAATTCAACTCCTTGGTTGAAAGATGAACCATTTTCTTGAAAGCTCAATTTTTTGTTAATTATTCATAATTCTAGTTGAAAATTCGTTTTTTTCGTTAAAAATTAATTTTTTGAAATGAAAATTTAACTGTTTTGTTGGAAACTCAACTCATTTGTTCAAAATTAACTTTTCGGTTGAAAAAAAACATTATCGAGTTGAAAATTCAACTGCATTGTAGAAAATTCTTTTTTCTTATTGAAAATTAATTTTCTTATATGAAATTATAACTACATACTCTATTTTTGGCTAAAACTGATATTTTTAGTTTGAAAATTCAACTATTTTTGTAGTTAAACAATTTTAGAAGCGAAAAGAATATGAAATAAAAATTAAGCAAATAAAATTTATTCTAAAATTTATTTTTATTATTTTTTTGAAGTGAAAATTTACCTATTTTGTTGAAAATTCAACTCATTCGTCCAAAATTAACTTATCTGTGAAAAAAAACATTATCGGATTGAAAATGCAACTGTATTGTAGAAAATTAGTCTTTTTGACTTGAAAATTCAACAATTTGGTACAAAATTAAACCGTTTTGTAGAAAATTCGTTTTTCTTATTGAAAAATAATGTTCTTATATGAAAATATAACTACATACTCTATTTTGGCTAAAAACTGGCCTTTTTTAGTTTGAAATGTCAACTATTTTTTTTAGTTAATAAATTTTAGAAGGGAAAAGAAAATAAACTGAAAATTAATCAAATAAAATTTGTACTAAAATCACACCCATTGTTAAAACTCTTTAGTAACTGACAAATTTTATATAATTTTTTCAACATTTATTTATATTTTTTTTTCAAGTGAAAATTTACCTATTTTGTTGAAAATTCAACTCATTCGTACAAAATTAACTTTTCTGTGGAAAAAAGAGATTCTCGGATTGAAAATGAAACTGTATTGTAGAAAATTAGTCTTTTTGACTTGAAAATTCAACAATTTGGTACAAAATTGAACTGTTTTGTAGAAAATTCATTTTTCTTATTGAAAATTAATTCTCTTAGATGAAAATTTAACAAGTCCATTTTTGGTTGAAAACTGATCATTTTTAGTTTGAAAATTCAACTATTAAGTTAAAAAATTTTATAAACGAAAAAAATACAAACTGAAAATTGATAAAATAAAATCTGTACTAAAATCACACCCACTGTTAAAACTCTTCAGTCACTGACAAATTTTATATAATTTTTTCAATATTTTTTAAAATTATTTTTTTAAAGTGAAAATTTATCTATTTTGTTGAAAATTCAACTCATTCGTCCGAAATTAACTTTTTTGTTGAAAAAAACATTCTCGGATTGAAAAAGCAACTGTATTGTAGAAAATTCGTATTTTTGACTTGAAAATTCATCAATTTGGTACAAAATTAAACTGTTCTGTAGAAAATTCGTTTTCCTTATTGACAATTAATTCTCTTAATTAAAAATTTAAGGACTCATTTTTTGGTTGAAAATTGATCATTTTTGTTTGAAAATTCAACTATTTAGTTGAAAAATTTTATTAACGAAAAAAATACAAACTGAAAATTAATAAAATAAAATCTGTACTAAAACCACACACACTGTTAAAAATATTTAGTTGAACATTTTTATGTAATTTGTTGAAAATTCGTCTTTTCTGGTAGAAAAATTTAATTAATAATCAAATTAAACAATAGAAAGTAATTAATTACTTAATTACTTATTAATTACCCAAATTTATTTATTTGGGTAAAAATATATCAATTTTGGTACATTTTTTGTTGAGAATCAATCTTTTTTCATTAAAAATTAAATTACTTGGTTGAAAGTGGAACTACTTTTTTAAATTCATAATAAACAATAAGATTTTATCACCCCCCCCCCCTCAACCCCAAATCGTCTAACGTTATTTTTGGATGACCCCTAAATAAATTCACGAAAAAAATTTAGTCCACAAAAAAAATTTAAAGAAGGGGGGGGGGGGGGTCAAAATTTATGGACCCTAAAAAAATTTCAAAAAAAAAAAAAAAACATTACCTAATTTACGTTATTTTTTCAAAATAGTAGAAAATAAATAGCTAAAAAAAGTGTAAAATAACTCAATAGTGTGGTGAGTCCGAGGCCTGCGTTTTGATCCACTTTATGATGAAAAATGATATTTTATAGGATTTTAATAAGCAAAATTTTCCTACCATAATTGGCCATCATTCATATCATATGAAATATTGTGGTCTGAAGTATAATGTGTTCGGTGAATAGTTTTGTTTTTACTGATTTCTCTCGGCGGAATAAAATGGACTCTTCTGGTGGGAGGAAAGCGGTTAAAGTTAAAAGGAAATTATCGAGGTTATTCCACCGTAGATAGAAATTAATCATTCCTATAATTATGTACAAAAATTAAATTTGAGATCAATATGCGCGGTTTACAGGCACGCATCTACGCCACACTCGCTTGCACACACTCATAAAAAAGTTTTTTTTTAACCAAAATAACTTTTTTCTAGGATATAAATGACAATTTGATTGAATCAAACCAATTTTGGTAGATTCAACAAAATATTTGATCGACCCAACAAAATTATTTTGCTGCATCAACCAAATACTCCATCTACCAATTGATTTGGTTAAAACAACCAAAAAATTCAATTGGGTCAAAAAAATATTTTTTGTTATCCATAATATAATAACTATTTTCTATGGTTGAACCAACAAAAATTTTGTTAATTCCAGGCCTCGGACTTACTTTAGAGATCAAAAGTAGTGTAAATAGTGTCACAAACTTTAAAAAATAGTGTCATAAAATAAAACTAAAAATTAATAGAACCCAATAAGAAAATCCAACTATTTTATTCAAAATTGAGTTATTTTGTGGAAAATTCAACAATATCGTTAAAAAGTCATACTTCTTTGCAGAAAATTCAACTGTTTTGTTGAAAATTCGTCATTTTGGTTTGATTTCAACAATTTGATTGAAATTTACTACTTTCTTGACTGACATATTTTTTACATTTAAAATCTATTGAAAATCTCTTACTGTAGAAATTTAATCTTTTTTGATCAAAAATGCAACTGTATGGTTAAAGATGAATTGGTTTCGGTTAAAAATTAACTGTTTTATTGAAAATTCGTCTTTTTGGTTTGATTTCAACAGTTTGATCGAAATTATTTTTCTCTCTTGACTAACAGTTTTTTTGCTTAAAATTTATTGAAAATCTCTTACTGTAAAAAATTAATCTTTTTGGTTGAAAATGCAACTGTTTGGTTAAAGAATAATCGGTTTCGGTTGAAAATGAACTTTTTGTTGAAAATTCACATTTTTAGGGTGAATATTCAACTGTTTTGTAAAAAATTCGTATTTTCGGCTCGAACATTAAACAATTTGGTGGAAAAAATAACTATTTGGTTGGAAATTAATGTATTAGGTTGAAAATTCCTCTTTTTTGGTAGTAAATCAATTTTTTGCTTAAAAATGCAACTGTTTGGTTGAAAATTAATGTTTTAGTTGAGGATTCAAGTGCTTCTTTGAAAATTCGTCTTTTTTGGTTAAATCTAACTATTTTTTAGTGAAAATTAAAATCTTTTTTTTTGAAATATCCATTACATTTATTACTATTACATTTTTGGTTGAAAATTCATCTTTTTAGATTGAAAACTCTACTCATGATTGAAAGTTGAACTACTTTATTTGAAGTTCATTTTTTTGGTTGAAGATTCATAATCTTAGTGGAAATTTTCTTTTTTTTGTTTGGTTAAAAAGTATTTTTTAAACTGAAAATTTAATTATTTTGTTAAAAATTCAACTGATTACAACAAAATGAAACTATTTGGTCGAAAAATTTTTTTTTTTCAATGGAAATCAATCCTCCTCAATAAAGGTTTAACTACATAATCTTTTTGTTAAAAATTTATCTTTTTTGTTAGAAAATTAAACTGCTTGGTTGAAGATGTATTTATTTTGTTGAAAATTCGTCTCTCTGGAAGAAAATTCAACTGTTTGATTAAAAATCTATGTCTTTTGTTTAAAATGTGTAGAGAATTCGTCCCTTTGGCTTGAAAATTCAACAGTCTTATAGAACATTCGTTTTCTTTTAATAGAGAATTAATTTTTTTAACTGAGAATTCTAATATTCGATTTTGGATTGAAAGTTTATCTTTTTTGGTTGAAAATTCAACTAAAAATTTATTTGATTAATTTGTCTTTTTTTGTAGAAAATTTTCTGTTTGTTAAAAATGCAACTGTTGAGGATTCCAGTAATTTGTTGAAAATTCGCCTTTTTCTTTATTTTCAACTCTTTTTTATTTAAAATTAAAATCTTTTTGATTTAAACATCAAATATTACATTTTTTGTGGAAATTAGTATCTTCCGGTGAAAACTGCAACTGAAAATGCAACTCCTAATCAGCCATTGAAAGAATTTGTAGCAAATTAGCGAAGAAGTTGAAAAATATTTTTAAAAGAAAAGTAAAGAAATAGTGGCATTAGCAGACAATTGTGAGAAAATAGTGTCTTCAGTGTCATTTTTTCGAAATAGTAAAAAAATAGTGTCATCGGTGAAAAAAAGTGTGAAATACTGTGAATAGAATTATCTTAATCCACATATGCCATATTGTATGTAAAAGTTTCTGTCCGGAAGAACACTCGAGGAACAAAAACCTTTATTCAATATTTAATTTGTTTATCAGTATTAGGAATTTCCTGCAAATTCAATCACCTTAAGTGAAATTTAGAAAGTTCATAAAAATGACGGGAAATATTTCTAACAATCTTTGCCAACGGATCAATTCACGATGTTTTTATAACTTTGTACATAATCCTTTTGCAACATCAACGTTGGAACTGATGATAATTTGAAAATCAAATATCCAAGCTCTTATCTTAGTACAAATTTAACTCTAATTTCCCACGAGTTGATTATTGTCATATCTGCATTTGAGGCACGCTTATCAGTTTGCTGTCGAATCACAGATCTTGCAAGCCTACAACCCTGACCGTTGTGTACAATAATTTTCAACTAAGAAGATTTACTTTTCTACCAAAATGACGAATTTTTAACAAAGTACATCCATTTTCAACCAACAATTAAAATTTTTAACTAAAAAGGATGAATTTTCAACAAAAAATAGTATAGTTTCAGACAAAAAAATTAATTTTCAGCTACAAAAACTAATTTTCAAACAAATATTTAAAGTTTTAACCAAAGACATAATTTGCGTTTAGAATGATGATTATTTAACAAAAAAGAATTAATTTTTATCAAAACAGTTTAACTTTCAACGAAGTAGTTGAATTTTGAAACAAAAAAGATGAATTCTCGAAAAAAATGCAACAGTGGATATTTCAATCAAAAAAGATTTTAATTTTAAATAAAAAACAGTTGACTTCATCCAAAGAGACAAATTTTCAACAGAAGTACAACTTTCAACTAAGAAACATTCTTCAGTCAAGGGAAAAAAATTTCCATCAAACTGCTGAATTTTCAAGCAAAATGATTAATTTGGAACCAAGCAGATTAATTTTCATCCAAAAAGGAAGAATTTTCAACAAAGATGATTAATTTTTAACCCAAAATAAATAAATTGAATTTTCAGTTAATAGAATAAATTTTCAACAAAAAGAAAAAAAGAATTTTCATCCATATAATTTACATTTTCAACCAAATACGTGAATTTTCGATTAAAATGATGAATCTTTAACAAACAAAAAAAATGAATTTTTAACAAAAGTGTATAACTTTTAACTATACAGTTGAATTTTAAACCAAAAAAGATGAATCCTTAACAAAAAATATAACAGTTGATATTTTAACTAAAAAAGATTTCAACTAAGGAAGATTCATCAGTCAAGAGAGAAAAAAAAGTCAAACCATATTGTTGAATTTTCAAGGGAAAATATTAATTTTCAACCAAGCAGATTGATTTACTACCAAAAAGGACGAATTTTCATCCAAATGCATGAATTTTCAACCATATAGTTGGATTTTAAACCTGAAAACTAAGAATAGAATAGTTAAATTTTCAGTTGAAAAAATTAATTTCCAACTAAGTAAAAAACAAATTTTCAACTCAATAATTTTATCTAACAGTATAAAGCTCCTTAAGCAAATGAAAAAACATTGATATTTAATTTTATATTGCAATTTAAAAAATTCTGAAGCACACTCTCGAAAAAAACCCCTAACATATCCAGCTTTTCCAGCTATATAAAAATTCCCTTACAATTCCAGGTTTTCCAGGTGAGTGGACACCCTCATAACATAAAAAAAAAATAATTTAGATTCATTTTGATAAGTGAGTCGAGTTCCATATCGGGATGCGTAAAACGCACTCTTTTCAACGAAGGAAAAAACTGAAAGGTGTATTTGTATGCACTGCATATGCAAAATGAAAAAGGTATGTACGTGTTTTATTCTTATGCGAATTCACACACTCATACACTCACACACACACAACTTTCATATAGTTTGACTTTCATCTTTCCCTTTTCCGGAAGCTGTGGAAAGAACGCACCCCCAAAGTACTTGCGTCCTCTATAGAAGAGAGTACTTTCTGTGCCAACTGACGAGCTCACTGCTTTTGTGCCTAGCTAGCTAGTAGCTACCAACCAATCGAGAAAACGCCTCTGGTACCTGTGATATTCTCGACTCCTGCAACATGGCAAAGTCTTGTTGCTAAGGGAGGGCTTCTACGACCTCGTAACGAAAGTGGTCATTCATTAGTAGAGCCTAACAAGACTTTCAAGATCACTGACTTCTTGCAGGGATCCAGAGCTCCTGATGAAGGGTCAATAATTCATTTTTCCTTAGCAACAAACATCCAGAACCTCAGATATTCCCTTTGGCAATTTATTCAGGTCCGTCCACTCTGCGCCGCCACCAAGGCAAAATGAAAAATAGAAAACGCCATATTTTTTCCTTTTTTGCTTCCTCATAGAGGAAGCTTTGTAATGGTAACATTTTTCAAAATGTTTAAATTCATTTAATTAAACCCTCCCTAATTATAAAATGTCTAATACAATGTTCTAAGCAATTGTCCGGATGTGTGTGTGTGTGTGGATGTGTGGATGTCACGCTTTTTTGTGAACACGATAACTAGAAAACGGTTGCAGATAAATTGATGAAATTTGGAGAGCTTATTTTCCTCACTAATATCTTGAAACTGACCAAAGGATTTCTAAAAATATTTATTGCATTTTTTTCTAGCACTCAATAATATTTTAAAAATCGGTTTTTTATAGTAAAGCTTTTTTCATTCGCATAATTCAAAGTTGATGCAACAATATGAAAGATTCCTTGGTTCGGGACGAATCGATTGACCTATAATATTAATACTTTTTATTGAAGAGTAGGGAAGTTATGGTAATTTATATATTTTGAAAATCTGTTTTTTATAGTAATACTTTTTTCATTAGCATAATTCAGAGTTGATGCAACAATATAAAAGATTCCTTGGTTCGAAACGAATCGATTGACCTATAATTTTAATGCACTTTATCAAATTGTAGGGAAGTTATGGTAATTTATATATTTTGAAAATCGGTTTTTTATAGTATAACTTTTTTCACTAGCATAATTCAGAGTTGATTCCTTGGTTCGAAGCGAATCGATTGACCTATAATAATAACGCATTTTATCAAAGAGTAGGGAAGTTATGGTAATTTATATATTTTGAAAATCGTTTTTTTATAGTAAAACTTTTTTCATTAACATAATTCAAAGTTGATGCAAGAACAGAAAAGATGTGTTGATTCGAGACGAATCGATTGACCTATAATATTAATACATTTTATTGAAGAGAATGGAAATTGAGAAATTGCATAATATTTGAAAACACGGTTTTTCATAGTAAAACTTTTTTCAGTAACATAATTCAAAATTGATGCAAGAACGGAAAAAATCTCTTGATTCGAGGCAAATCGACTGATCTATAATAATAATTATTATTATTATACCATTAAGCCATTTCTCTTTCGGGGTAGGCGTGACTTGCTCGGTTGGAAAGTAGTGGGATAGGTATATAGGTGTAAAGTAGGTCGTTATATGGTATAAGGTAGATAGGTATATAGGTATATGTGTTATGGTATAGATATTTTAGATTGATCTGGAGTTTTCGTGTTATTTATTCAAATAACACGTTCACTCCGCAACACTGCTCCGACCCAGGTTGCTGATCAATCTCTCTAGCGATCACCCCAAGTGAGGAGCCTCACAAAATTGTTATGTATGGTTCCCCACTTGGGCCCATTATTATCCAAGGTCTTTGTTTCAGGCATCATTCACTCTATTGTCACTCTGCTTATAAACTATTTGTCGCCACACATTTCTGTCCTGGCATACTACTCTAGCTTCCTTTACGTCCATGCATTTCTTCATGCAAGCTCTTCTGTTCCTATGACTTCTTATGTCTCTTCGGATTAATGTCTCATTTACAGATTCTAACCATTCTTTCGGCGGTCTACCTCTGGGCATTCTGCCATTTACTTTACCTTTATATACTTGCTTCGTCAGTCGTTCATCTTTCATTCTTTCAAGATGTCCGAACCATCTTAACTGATTTCTTTCCCATATGATAATAATACACTTTATTGAAGATTAGGGAAGTTCTGCTCATTTATAATACCTGAATCATCAGTTTCAAACAGAAAAACTTTTTTCATCGACATAATTTAAAGTTGATGCATGAATAGAAAAGACTTTTTGATCATAAATTTTCAAATAGAGTAATATTATGATAATTGTTGTGAAGAAATCATAAAGCTGGGAAAGGGATAGTGTGCGACAGAACTTTTCCTTTCCCTTTTCCAGCTCAAAAAATTATTATTTCGAACGCAAGATTTGATTTGTCTGATTTGTCTTTGTGTTTAAAACATTTTTTGTATTATTCTGTAATTTTTCATTTTTGGTAAATTTCTATTTTTAAATTGAGCAAAATGAAGACTTCGGTTTGTCTATTATTGAAAAAAATAACTAATGCTTCCTCTATGAGGAACCATGTAATTATAAATACAAACAAAGTGGAAAGACTCGAGATCGAATTCACAGCTAGCTTTTTGCTAATTTTACGCTAAACAAATTTCTTTTGCTCTTTAAACTTCCAAGATAAGGGTGGCGCATATTTTTCGTTCAAAAAAGTCTACAGACTTCAATTTTGCCCCGATTTGCGATGTTTTTGTTGTTAATTACAGAAATATAAATTTCAAAGATCACCTTGGTAATAAATTTTTGAATTTTCATTTGCTTATTTATTATGTGTTAACTCAAAGTATGAGAAAATCGACATTTTTCACATAATTATTATTCACTCTTCAACAACGATTTGCATATAATGAAAATCATCTTGAATCCTCGCATGAGTATTCCCAGAATGCAAATAATTTGATTATTGTATGTTTTAATTATTAAAAAAAAATTAAATTAACAAATAGCCAAATACGGTAATTGTGGTTGAAAAACATTTGTTCTTAGCTAAAAATGCTTTAAATTATTGTGAGAGTGATTGTTAGTCAGAATATCCATAAATGATTAACAATTAGAATTGTTATAAACAATTTTTTACACAAATTTAGAATTGGTGCTTTTTTCAATTGCGGTGTTCCTTTCATCATCTCAACTGATGCAGGTACTCTTAAAAATAAT
This sequence comes from Andricus quercusramuli, assembly GCA_932178445.1. Lineage (NCBI taxonomy): Eukaryota > Metazoa > Arthropoda > Insecta > Hymenoptera > Cynipidae > Andricus > Andricus quercusramuli. Next base: position 37,693 of record CAKNXH010085767.1, on the reverse strand, counting down.
ATATGTTCGATTACATTTATGAAAATACAAGAATTATTGATTCTTCAAACAAATAAAATAAATAAATATAAAACTTTGGCACTTTGGCCTGGAAAATAATTTTTTGCGCCAAAACTGCTTACAATTTTTGTGAGAGATTTGTATAGTCACTATTTCTATATACAATTAACAATTAGCGATTAATATTATTTATTGTTATTATTTAATTTCAAGTTTAATGCAGATATTCTTAAAATGAACATAGGTTCAATTTTATTTATTAAAATAGAACAATTGTTAATCTTGTAAGCAAATTAAATAAATTCAAAGCTTTGGCACTTTTTTAAATACATGAAAATTTCGTAATATTTGAATAATAAATAATAACAATTGCTTATTGTTAAGTTTACATAGAAATATACACTGCAAATCTCTCTAACCAAAATGGAAAGCAGTAATAGTGCAAAAAATTATTTTCCTGACCAAAGTGCCGAAGCTTTATGTTTATTCATTTCATTTGTTTACCAGATTAACAATTGTTGCATTTTAACAAATATAATTGAACCTATGTTATTTTCAAGCATATCTGCATTATTTCAGATGATGTTTTATACAAATTGTTACTGACGATCACTCTCACAATAATTTAAAGTATTTCCAGATGAGAAAATTTTTTTTTCAACAAAAATTACAATATTTTTTAATTATATGAAAATTTCGTGAGATTTGAAATGAAATAATAACAATGAATAATAACAATTGCTTAAAGTTAATTCTACATGAGAATAGTGACTGCGAATCTCTCTCACAAACATTTGAAGCAGTTTTGAAGAAAAAAATTGTTTTGCAGACCAAAGTGCCGAAGTTTTATAATTATTTATTTCATTTGTTTAAAAAATCAATAATTGTTGTATTTTCACAAATACAATTGAACACATATTATTTTTCAGAATATATGCATCAATTCAGACGAAAAAAGAAAAACCAGAAATTCAAAACTTGTGCAACAAATTGTTTATAACAATTCTAAATGTTAATAATTCATGAATATTCTGACTAAAAATCACTCTCACAATAATTTGAAGCATTTTTAGCTGAGAACAAATGTTTTTTAACCACAATTACGATATTTGGCTATTTGTTAATTTAATTTGTTTATAATAATTAAAACATACAATAATTAAATTATTTGTATTCTGGGAGTACTCTTGCGTTGATTCAAGATGATTTTCATTATATGCAAACCGTTGTTGGGGAGTAAATAATAATTATGTGAAAAATGTAGATTTTCTCATACTTTGAGTAAACATATAATAAATAAGCAAATAAAAATTCAAAAATCCATGACCAAGGTGTTATTTTAAATTTAGTTCTCTGTAATTAAAAAGAAAAAAATCGCAAATCGGGGCAAAATTGAAGTCTGTAGACTTTTTTGAACGAAAAATATGCCTTTGGTCCCACTGTGCGCCGCCGCGCCGTGGCGGCGCACAGTGGAACAAAAAAAAAAAGTCCATGGACAAATTGATTTTCAGAAGACGAAGGATTTTGGTATCCTAAAACCGAATCTGTTATCCAAATTTTTTCTATACGTCAGGTTTTCGAGATATCCTAACCTGAAAGTGCAAAAATGACTATTTTTAGCCATATTTGAGGCAATATAACAAGATCAGCAATTTTTTTCTAAAAACTGCTCAAGTTATCGTTTAGTATGCCTTTTTATCTTCCATTTCCATTTTTGATAATCTCGAACCAATTTTTTTTTCTCCGAGATATCACACATTAACCATTTCAGTTCCACAATGCATTGTGGAACAATGCAAGGCGAAGAGAAAGTGAATATGGTTAGTGTGTCATATCTCGGGGGAAAAAATCGGTTCAGGATGATCAACAATGGAAATGGAAGATAAAAAGGAGTACTAAACTATGGCGTTAGCAGTTTTTATAAACAAAAATTGCTGATCGTGTTATATTGCCTCAACTTTGGCTGAAAATAGCCATTTTTGCACTTTCAGGTCAGGCTATCTCAAAAACCTGACGTACAGGAAAAATTTGGATTCGCTTTTAGGATACCAAAATCCTTTGTGGTCACATAGTCCGGTCTTTGGGCACAACAATGATGTCATATTTTTTCGGCCTGTGTTATTATTATCCGATTTTAACTTTTTTTGTAATGAAAGCTAATAAAATTTCGCATCGAACTGTCACGGTTAATTTTTAAAGTTGTGTTTATTTTTTTGTTCATTTAATACCATGAATGAAAAAAAAAATTGACTTTTGAAGCATAACGGTTTTAAAAAGATGCTTTGATTCAATCAAAAATACCTAGACAACTGAAAGCAACTATCCAAAAAAGATGTACACTAGCAATGCAAATGTTGACAAATTTATGGAATTTGTTATAAACAAATAAGTGATTGAAAATGGTTTCGTGGGCATTGGAGAGTCGTTACTTGATTCGCACTAAATTTGAACAATTTATGGACAAGAAGACTTTTTTTAGTTGAATTAATAAAAGTTAATGGATAATTTGTTATTTTAAAAGCAATTTTTATAAACAAATATCCATATCAGGTATTTTTGATAAAATAAATAAAGTTTTTTCTATGGAATCGATCACATATTAGTTTGAAATACAACCCAAGTATCATATTTGGTCTCCAAATGAAAGTTAATTATTATTTATACTACCTTAATTAACAAATGCACTATTTGGCTATTGTTGGAGGTACAAACTTGATTTTTTCGATGCGATTAACTGTAGATAACCAACTTCTGAATTTCTAAGAACATTTTGATGACAGTGAACAATTTATTAATGTAAACAACTGTTTAAACAAATTTTTATCATTTTATGTATTTGAATATAATAACGCTTTTTTCACGGAATTAATAGCCAGTTATTTAGCAATGATTTTTGATTATGAATCGATAACATTTGATAATCGTTTAACCAAACTTAATTAACTAATGCATTACTTGGCTATTTTTCAGCATTTAAACTTGTTTTTTTGTTTGTTTAACCAACTGTTAATAACACATTTTTTAAACTTTTTTTGATAGTTCGACAACGTTTAAATGCTGAAAAATAGCCAAATAATTCATTCGCTAATTAAGTTTGATTAAAAAATTGTCAAATGTTATTGATTCGTAGCAAAAAATCGTTGCTAAAGAACTGGCTCTTAATAATAATATTAGCCAGGCATTTTTGATTGAATCAAAGCATTTTTTTTAAACCGGTATACTGCAAAAGTCAATTTAACACTTGAAAATTTATTCTTTTTATAATTTCCCCCAGAAACTACCCTTCCATGTAAATGTATGTAACGGAATTTACACATACTTATATAAAGCGCATCAAAAATAATAATATTCGGAAAACACTCTTAGCGGAGATTTTTTTACTCTTTTTTTTGCCCTCCTATCATTTGTGTGAACTTAGCCCCCCACTTTCAAAATTTCGATTTTTTTTTAGAGTTCTGGGGGCTAAGTTCACATTCCCCCGCACTTTTCGAAAAATAAAGTTTTTTTTAGAGTTCTGGGTAGATTTAGCATAGTTCTAGAGTTCCTGATACTTATTAAAAATAGTTCCAAAAAATTAGACCCAAAAAAAAATTTTCAAAAAATAGAGCCAGCCCCCCACTTTAAAAAAAA
>CAKNXH010085767.1:21978-33663 GCA_932178445.1 Andricus quercusramuli | reverse complement strand
AAAATTTTTTTTGGGTCTAATTTTTGGGAACTATTTTTAATAAGTATCAGGAACTCTAGAACTATGCTAAATCTACCCAGAACTCTAAAAAAACTTTATTTTTTGAAAAGTGCGGGGGAACGTGAACTTGGCCCCCAATTTTGAAAAATCCATTTTTAGAGTATTTATATTAATTAATTGATTAGCATTTCGAACTCGAAAGTTCATTGCCTCACTACCCGATTCGGGTAGTGTTTCTAGGTGGATAAATACTACCAGTGTGGGTCCACCACACCCACGACGGGTCAACAACACGCAGTATTCCCCGAACGGTCACCCATCCAAGTACTAACCGCGACCAACACTGCTTAACTTCAGTGATCTAACGGGAACTGGTGTTTTCAGCGTGGTATCGCCGTTGAGAGTATTTATATGCCGGAACTATTTCTAAAAGTTATCAGGAACTGTAGAACTATTCAAAAGGATGTCAGAACTCTAAAAAAAAATTCGAAATTTTGAAAGTGGGGGGCTAAGTTCACACGCATCCTCCTATCAGATATAATACGTGTCCCAAAAAACTACCCCAAAGTCATAAATACCTGCCCCTCGTGACAAAAAATGTTTTAACAGCATAAAAACAACCCTAAACAACGTAAAGATGATTTAGAACTCTAAATTAATAACTTAACACTTGAAAATTCACTCCTTTTATGATTTCCCATTCAATCTACCCTTCCACGTAAAGGAGTAAGTACAACATGTACATAAAATGGTTCCCAATCGATTTTGATGAAACTTTGTAAAATTGAAGCTCTCATCATCTCGATTGAAAAAGTTAATAGACGAAGTCAAAAAATGAACAGTTTTCGAGTTACAGAGGGTTGAACTTTGAACCACTTGGGGGTTGGTTTCAAACAGAATTTCCAGATAACTGTCAAAAATTAGAATTTTCAAAGTATCAAAGTCCCCCAACAAATTTTAATTGCATTTCTAACTATTTACGTCACTTACGACAGCACTCCTGATGCACCCCTATTTTCCCCAAGTTTTCAAACTAGAACTAGGGGTGGTTTCAAAAGGAATTATCAGATAAATGTAAAAAATGACAACTTTCAAAGTATCAAAGTCCCAATAAAATTTTTAATTGCATTTATGATTATCGGTAGCACCTCCGACAACCGTCCTAATGCACCTATTTTATACACAAGTTTTCAAATTAGATCTAGGCGTAGTTTCAAAAGAAATACTTTGAAAATTCTCATTTTTGACATTTATCTGGAAATTCCTTTTGAAACCACCCCTAGGTCTAATTCTAAAACTTGGGGGTAATAGGGGTGCATCAGAAGTGTTATCGGAGGTGCTTCCAATAGTCAGAAATGTAATAAAAAATTTTGGGGACTCTGGTACTTTGAAAGTTGTCATTTTTGACATTTATCTGATAATTCTTTTTGAAACTACTCCTAGATCTAATTTGAAAACTTGGGGATAATAGGGTTGCATCAGGAGGGTTGTCGTAATTGATGTCAATAGTCAGAAATGCAATTAAAATTTGTTTGGTGACCCTGTTACTTTGAAAACTCTCTTTTTTGAGATTTATCTGGAAATTATTTTTAAAACCAACCCCCAAGTGGTTCAAAGTTCAACCCTCTGTAACTCGAAAACTTTCCATTTTTTTTTACTTTTCGCCTGTTAACTTTTTCAATAGAGACGATGAGAGCTACAATTCTACAAAGTTTCATCAAAATCATTTGGAAACTATTTTATGTACATTTTTTGTTTGGTCCTTTACATGGAAGGGTAGATTTCGCGGGAAGTTATAGGAGGGGTGAATTTTCAAGTGTTAAGTAATTAATTTAGTGTTCTAAATCATTTTTACTTTGTTTAAGGTTTTTTTTTACACTTTCAGAACATTTTTGATCACGGGGGTAGGTATGCATGACTTAGGGGTTGTTTCTTCGGACACGTATTATATGTCATCAGAGAGCAAAAAAAAAGCAAAAAAATCTCCCAGTTTTTTCCGAATATTATTATTTTTTATGCGTTTTATATAAGTATAAGTAAGTTCCGTTACATACATTTACATGGAAAGGTAGTTTCTGGGTAACTTATGAAAGGGGTAAATTTTCAAGTTTGAAATAATTAATTTGGAGTTCTAAATCATCTTTGCGTTGTTTAAAGTTGTTTTTACACTTTCAGAACATTTTTGATTACGAGGGGTAGGCACGTATGACTTAGGGGTAGTTTTTTGGGACACGTATTATATGTTTCCAGAAAGCAAAAAAAAAAACAGAAAAATCTTCCCTAATCGTGTATTTCATTATAATAATTTTTAGTGGACATCGTGATAGCGCCGCCAACCTTATTTCGGAAGTTTTAAGAGCAAACAAATTTTTTTTTAGCATAAAATTAGCAAAAAAAAAACAAAAAAATACGGCGTTTTCCATTTTTCATATTGTCTTGCTGGCGGGGCTGAGTGGACGGACTTAATTTTTTCGACATCATTAACGATCAGTTTAGGGGCCACCCATTAAATTACGTATCAGCTTTGGGGGGAGGGGGGGGGGGGTGTTAAATTGATACTGTCACGTAATAGTTTTAACAAATCAACCCTACAGAAAATCCATGTAAGGGAGAACACCCTACAACAGATAATAAACCTACAGTAGATAATAATCATAAATTAAAAGCACAAATATACCTAAAATATTTATTTCTAATTTTAATTTATTACCAAGTATATGTAGTGTTCTAACTAGTATAATTACATTAAATAGTTTCTTTTACATACATCAATATTTCAAATGAATGATTATCTACAGGTTCATTATCCACCCTAAATCTACTCAATCTAAAATTATAGTTTAACTTTATTAAGACTTTAATATCGGTATAATTAGTTTAGTGTTTTGATTTTTCCCCACAATTCTGCAGAAAAATATCAATAAAAACAAAGTTGTTTTTACAATTTTTGAAATTACTACTACTCCCAAAATTATTCAAAAGCATTTCATTAAAAATAAATGATTCCATATTCCTGCTAAGCTATGCAAGATATCGAAAAATGTTGAACAGCAAAATTATATATTTCAAAAAGATCTACAAAGTTTCTTCACGCTATTTTTTAATAAGAAGCATAGTTTTGGCTTTAATTGTGAAAAATGTTGTCATCAATAAAATAATTCCAGTTTCCGGTCAAACTATAGATAATGTGAAAATATATTGCCCGGAAAAATTATTTACCTCAAAAAGAATTACAAATTTTCTTCATAGCATTTTTTAATAAGAAGTATAGCTTTTGTTTTCATCGTTAAAAAAAACACAGAAAAAAAATAATGTAGCCCGCATATTATTAAAAATAAGAAATGCAATTTCCCTGCCAAATTACATAAGATACAAAAAAATGTTAAACGGCAAAATTATTTATCTCAAAAGGATCTACAATTTCCTTTAGAAGATTTTTTAATAAGACGCATAGCTTTTTCTTTAATCGGTAAACATGTTATTAACAATAAAAAAGTTCAATTTTCCGGTCAAACTATGGACAATGCGAAGAAATATTGCCATGCAAAATTTATTTTGTTTTAATCGTATAAAAAAAAATAAGAATGTACCCGCGCAGGTGACAGATATTATTAAATAATATTGCGATGAAAAATGTTTTAAGAAAATACAGGAATATAATTAAATATAAATATATACTAAATACATCCTTAGATTTAGTTATCTATTAGTTTTCTAGATTGGACGAAAAATTAAACAGGAAGTAATAATAACTAAAACCTTTAGTAGTAATTGGAGATTTTTAGTAGAAATTAAAAGAAATGAGCACAAATAGCGCTCTTAAAACATGTTGCTTATTTTTATTGTCGAATTATCAAATTGAAATATATCCTTAAATTTAAACAACTGCAATATAATTATTAATAATAAAATGAAGCTCAATCGGGATTTTATATCACAATAAAATTTTTTTAAAAGTCATACTCAGAAAAAAAGATTCTATGATTCAAATTAGGATTCAAAGAAATTGTTCTTCAATTTAAAATGAGTTTCTTCAGATGTAATTTTGAATTCATTTGTTTGGAATAATTCAATTTCGAAGAATCACAATTGAAAAATATTTAATTTTAAATACGCTTTATATTTTAAAGGATTTATGCTTTAAAGGTATTTAATTTTAAACGCTCTTTTTTGAATAGTTCAATTTTGAAGATTCAGTTCAATTACTTTGTTAAAAATTTATTTTTTTAGTTGAAAATTCATAATTTTAGTTAAAAATTAATTTCTTTGGTTGAAAATTTAACTATTCCATTTTTGGTTGAAAATTGATACTTTCTGGTTGAAAATTTAATTCTTAGGTTATAAAATCATGTATTTTGTTAAAAATTTTAATATTTGGTTGAAAATGTATGTATTTTGTTGAAATATTGTCTATTTTTGTAGAAAATCAATTATAATAATAAACCTCCAGATTTCTAAAGAAATCAGCAAATCAAGCTTTCTTCGATCTTCAGAAATATGAGAGAAAACAAAGTTTTCTATTTTTTTTCGGTCTTACGATCAATTTAGATTGAAAATCAATTATTTTTAATGCATCTGTTTGGTTGAAAATAAATCTATTTTAGTTGATGATTCAAGCATTTTGTTGAAAATCATTTAAAATTACAATATTTTTGGGTTGAAATATCTACCATTACAGTATTGGTTCAAAATTCATCTTTTGTGGTGTAAAATGAAACCACTAGATTGAAGGTTCAACCATTTTGTTAAAGAACCATTTTTTGTTGTTGTTAAAGATTCATAATTTTAGTTGAAAAGTCATCTCTTAGGTTAAAAATTTTAATTTTTTGTAGAAAATTCGTTCTTTTTGCTTAAAAATTCAACAATCTGGTGCAAAATTTGACTGGTTGGTAGAAAATTCGTTTAACAAAATTTTTTATTTGTTTTTTGATGAAAATTTGACTATTTCACTTTGGGTTGAAAACAATCTTCTTGGTTGAAAATTCAACTATTTGGGTAAAAATTAATGGATTTTGTTGAGAATTCGTCTTTTTTGGTAGAAAACTCATCTTTTTTGTTGAAAATGCATTTTTTTTATAATTCAATTATTTGATTTCAAATTCAATTATGTGGTTTCAAATTCAACCGTTTGGTAGAAAGTTCCTCCTTTTGGCTTGAAAGTGTGATATTTTGGGTGACATTTTTTTGTAATGACTAAAAAAACTCTTTCTCAATTGAAAATTCAACTCTCGATGAAAATTCGTCTCTTTCATTCGAAAAATTCATCTCTTTTCATAAAAATTTCATTTTTTTCGATCAACTCAACTGCTTTTTATTTAAAATATCAACTAATAGATCTTTCGTTAGCAATCTCACGTTGTTGTTGAATGACCCCCAAATAAATTGAAGAAAGAATACGTGGTTCAAAATTACAGAAAAAAAATTTACGTAATTCATACACGACCCCTAATGGCCTAACTATCTGCCCCCCCCCCCCCCAATATAAAACTGAGAGTGTACTTCTAAATTCCCAAGTGTACCAAGTGTGTAATTCAAGCTTATATGCTTTTTATATCCACCACATTGAAAATGACCAGCCAAGAAGTTGTGACATGCATTTTAAATCTCGCACTGCGTAGGTGTTAAATGTGAAATTAATTGTAATGTATACAATGAAGAATATGAGGAGTAGAGAAAAAGATCGTAGTGAAACTGATATGACCCAGAATTGAGAATGTGAGACAGCATAGTTAGAAGTCACGCAAGAAACACATGATTTTTAATTAGTTGTTACACCCATTCTCTTTCATCGGTTAGAACTTAGTTCACAATCTGTTACAAACAAAAGTGGTATTGTTCTGCCATAAGAAATATATATTTTTTCTTTTTGTACTTGAAAATATATTATCCAACCCTCAAGTAAGAACGCATTTACTGTTCAGTTTAGGTAGCACACATTAATTGAAAACATCGTATAGGGGCACGCGCCTTTATTTGAATAATTGTGATAATAACGTTGGAAAGGCACAAAGAAAGAGCCCGCCATTCATTGAAGTATCTACGTATATATGTGCGCGAGCCTTACGCTTACACTACTGATCATGAAGATTTTCCATGAGTCACTCGTTACAAGCTCTCTGTACTCTAAAAGTCTAAACTCCTTTCTCCACGTAAGAAGTAACAGGTTCAATGAGTATTTGTTTATTCCAGGGTCTTTTCTTTCACTTGTACTCTCTTTTTACTCGCCCGTACATTTTCGTTCATTTATTAATAATATTCATACAAATTTAGTAAATAATTCAAATAGTTGGATTATGAAGCTTCAATAATACAAATGTAAAGCTTCCATATTAGAATACTTTTAAAATTAGATAACATTTTAATTTCACTAACAATGTAAGAAGTATCCAATGATTGTTAATGCTTGCTACCTAATGTAGAATGCATAATCCAATTATTTAAGATTGAATATTTAATACCTATGATATCTAAACTGTAACTTTTCAATTTTGGTACTGTCCAAATTTGAAAGCTTCAAAAGTAATAAGGATTTAATTTCCACACATAAAAATTGGTACGTTAACGAAACTTTCAAAGCAACAATTTGAACTAGATCTGAATGCTCATATAGTTTTCAAATAAAAAGCAATTAAATTAAACATATAATGATATTAATGATTCTTCAAATAGAGAAGCAATCCAATTTGCATTTTTTTCCTCGTTTTTTTCACGGTCTATTTTTCTTTTTTCCTGGTCAATTAGTCATTTAGTTAATTACAAACTGATAAAAGCACCATAGTTTATATTAATGTCTAATATTCGCTTTAAAGTTAATGTAACTATCGTATACTAATATATTTTTTATGAAAAAGAAAGTAATGAAAATACATTACCACTAAGAAAGACATATTTTAAATTAAAAAATCAATTGAACCAAAGAAAAAACTAATTTTCAGCAAAATAGTTTAATTTTTAACCAGAAAAGACAAGTTTTCAAAAAAATACATGCATTTTTAACTATAAATAGTTGAGTTTTTAACAACAAAATTTGCAGTCAGCATAGAAAAAAATATGATTTTTTCCACAAAAAAATATGAGGTTACAAATTCAGCCAAAAGGAATGAATTTATAACTCAAATGATGAATCTTCAACTAAAAAAAATTAATTTTCAACCAAAAAGATCAATTTCAACCAAAAATAGAATAGTTAAATTTTCAATCAAAAAATTGAATTCTGAACTAACAAGATAAAGTTTCATCTAATGAGATTACATTTCTAAAAAAGAAAGACAAATTTTCCAGAAAATATAACATGTATTTTTAACAAGATAATCGAAATTTCAACCAATGTGATGAATTTTGAATCGAGAAGATTAAATTTTCACCAACAAAAAAAAACAATATTCAACCAAACAGTGGAATTTTCAAGCAAAACGACGAATTTTTAACGAAATATTTTAATCCTCAACCAAAAGAGGTTAATTTTTAATCAATTAGTTTCATTTTTAACAAAAAAAGATGACATGTCTGCAATAAAAGATGTTTTTTCAAACCAAAAAAGACAGATTTTCAACAAAAGACTTGAATTTTCAGTTAGGAAAGACTTTTCGGTCAAGGACAAAAATTCATACAAAATATTGAATTTTCATGCCAAATAGATGAATTTCCTACAAAAGAGTTAACATTTTAAACCAAAAATGTGATTTTTCAACAAAAAAGTTTAATTTCAACAAAACAGTTTAATTTCCAACGAAAAAGAATGATTTTTAAACAAAATTGTTATTAATACATTATCTTCTCCAAATATAATTTCATGAATGTTCTACGTTTCTTTAATAAATTAAAGGAATTTATATGGAATTTTCAGTCCTGAAACTTGTAAAATCGTAAAATTATGTAGAGAGAGGAGATTAAAAGTTAAAAAAAAAAGACTCACGTAATTTGTGGATGGGTCCTAAATTTCAACTTCATTTTATCGATGATCCCAGGCTCTTTCCGGTTTTCCCTGACATTCCCTGACCAGTTTTAAATTTCCTGACTTTCTGGAATTCCCTGACCTGTATTTACCTGAAGTTCCGAATGTTCAAATGAACGAAATGAAAAAACAATCAAACGATAATTTATTTTCAGTGGGTAAAAATCCTCAAATATTAAGGATGATTAGAGAAACACACTATTACAGAATGACCGCCCTTATACACTTTTCTTTCGAATAAAAAATAGTATTAAATTACCTTGCCATAAAAATACTTCTTTTAATTGGGGTAATTGCTTCCAAAAAAGAGAACTGAAGTCAACTTTAGTTTCATAAAATCACAAAATCATCAAAATGACCACCTTTATACATTTTTTCGACTTAAAAATAGTGCTAAATCACGTTGCCATAAAACAAGTTTTTTTAATGGGGCATTTGCTTCCGGAAAAGAAAGAATTTGAAAGTCCTCTTAGTTTTACAAAATCACAAAACCATCAAAATGACCGCCATATCACGTTTTTCGAATGAAAAATAATTTTAAATTATCTTGTAATAAAACAAGTTTTTTTTTCCATTTCAATTAGGGCAGTGGTCAGAATCTCACTAAAACAACTGGACAGTAAAACGTTCTAGGGACCCTTTAAGGCTTTGTTAAGACTTTTTATTCTTTGTGACTGGAAAAACTATAAGCATCTAGTTAGGACCCAATTTTCTATTTTAGCCAGGCTTTATAGTTGGTTCCTGATTAAGATTAAAGGACTGAAAAGTTCTAGACAGGAACTGATCAGGCCTTACACGTGTAGAAAATTATCGGGACAGACTAGCGTCCACTCAGGGCACTGTCTAGAGTCTAGGCCATCTAATCTAGACGGTCTTTTCGGGCCCTAATCAGGTGCTGGCTAGCCCGTTATAGCCAAAAATAGTATCAAACCCAAATATTTTTTGCACATTTCCAAAAAAGGCAGGATGTTCAAAAGTACCAAAGGCGAAAAATGAACATTCAAAAAATGAATCCCCCCCCCTCCCTTAGCTAGTCCGTCTTTTCGGGCCCTAAGCGGGTGCTGGCTAGCCTATCAGGACCAAAAAAATTTCGAACGTTTGAATTCAAATATTTTTTTACACATTTGAAACAATATCCATAGTTTTTAAAAGTATAAAAAAAAGAAAGATGTACATTAAAAATAAAAAATTTGTCTCCACATCTAGACAGTCTATGAAATCAGTTTTAACGTCAAACATCTAAAATAGATTTTTACAAGAACAACTGAATATCGCTAGATTAACTCGTCCAGACTAGCGTTTCACCATAAAAAAAACGTTTCACTTCTACTCAGTGCCATAATAAACCGCCTTGACAGCGCCACATTAGCGGTCTGGACGGTCTATCCTGGCGTTATTTTGTTTGAAATAAAGATAAAATTGTTTTTAATATGTGAAATAAAAGGGACACAGTTGAATTTTAACTGTGTATGCGAAAGACAGTGAAAAATAATGATAATAATCAATTGTCATAGTAGAGTGCAAATGTTCAATATTCAGGTGTGGTGTGATACAAATATATGCAAAAACGATTTTCAATCAACAAAGTATAAACATCTGAAATTATGTATCCAAAATTAGCATGTATTTAAATATTCTTATTCAATTTGTTGTTCACAAATCGTTTTTCACATATATTTATATCACCAGTGAACGCCGAGTCGCCGACCATACCAAAAAAAAAAGAGAGGGTCTAGAAGGGCGGCGGAAGGGCATTTCCGTTAGGAATTTCATTAGAAATTCTAGATAGAGCCCGGCTGAAACAGCGTTACAGAACTAGTTTGGCCCTCTTTATTTTTCCCAATAAGCACCCGATCATAAACAGACAATACTAGCCGGGGCCCTTCCAAATCCCGATCGCAATTTCTACATTGTGTGTTGCTCTCATTATTAACATTTGAGGATTACCCTTTTTAGGATTTCCCCTCTAAAAATTGTATTCGTTAGATTTTTTTTGTGTTACTTTTACGCCTTTCTCAACTATTTCCACTGAACTAATTCGAGAAAATGATTTTTTTCCATTTATTTCATTAGAACGTTCAGAACTTCAGATGCATCTGACCTGAATCAAACCTGTATTTTTTAACCGGCGGGTAATAACAATATTTATCGAAAATCTCTCATGGAAGATTGAGTTCTGAACAATAATAATTTTTATTTATATTTAAAATAAGCGTAAATGCTATTAGCGTGTCGGATTCTTTGGATTGGTTCAATATGCCAGCTGCGCAAGAATAAATGCCGATTGAATATCTATAAATGACTCCCACGCGAATATAGGCTGTGGAGGATAGAATCAGAATAGGCCTTTGGTTGAGTGGAGTGGTGAATAGTAAGTAAAGTTAGTAAGTGTTCGTCACATAGAAGGCAAGACAAGGCAAGACAAGGCAAGGCAAAGTCAGCGGAGTGAGTCTAATTGCAAGGTAGACAATAGGTTGCAGACGAGGCCTCGTATTACAGTATTACACTATCCATTTGATTCGTTTGAGATTAGGGTGATTTAAGGCATCAATTTGAATTTCATGATGATAAAGAAGTTGCCAATAAGGCAAATTCTGACTAGTTACGCTCCTGACACAGAGACGAAATTGAATGGGTTGCGGGCTATTGGTCGATGCGAAGTCACGTGCGCAACTCTTTCTGTTGCTGCAATTGGTCCGTATACGTTTTCCACATGCAACTTGCGGGGGCAGAGCCAGAGGACTATCGTTTTACATTTACACTCATATTTACACTTTTACAGTCATATATTGTCGCACGACCGTGAAGCACTAGAATCACGTATTCCTTCATTGTCGATGAATCGAAAATCGGAACGACTTGTGCAACCACCAACCAAAATTTGTACACGTTTTTGGGGTCAAATCCGTATATCTTATGGGATAAGAACTAAGATGGATTTTTCAAAATTGGGGTTTAAGTTCACGTTCCCCCGCACTTTTCGAAAAATGAAGTTTTTTTAGAGTTCTGGGTAGATTTAGCATAGTTCTAGAATTCCGGATACTTATTGAAAATAGTTCCCAAAAATTAGACCCAACAAAAAATTTTCAAAAAATAGAGCCAACCCCCCACTTTTAAAAAAATCAACTTTTTCTTTATTATTCTTGTATTTCCAAAAGAGTTCTAGAGTTCTGTAACAAAATAATTTCGAAAAACTTGAAAACTCGAAAGTTACACAATTTCGAAAATCCCAAAATTACAGAGAAATTTTTCGAAAGAGTTCCAGGAGTTCTGATCAGAGTTCTGGTAGCCTCTGGAATAGTTCTAACAAAAAAAGTCTAATAACATGTTTTGATATACTAAAAATCCAAACATTCGTGTAGGATTTGTAATGATTTTTGTAAGAAAGGTTGTCAATGTTTTTAAATTAGTTTTACAGAAACGCTGTTGATTAGATCGTATGTAATATTTTCTTTGTCTTTTTCTCATTTAATTTCATGATTATATAATATATGTCGCTTTGTTACTGTGTGGAAAGTATTTGGATTTGATTTTCGCTTACTGAAGTATTGATATATATATATATATATATATATACCACCATCTCACCACCCATCTCACGGATGTGAGACGTGGCCATAGGTGTATTTTACCGCGGTTCTACTGGGGGCCATTGACATTTTTTCAAGATGGCAGTTGCTCTTAGTGGTACCCTGCGGTGGTTGTTTAACTTTGTTTTTAATTATATATAT
>CAKNXH010085767.1:0-16978 GCA_932178445.1 Andricus quercusramuli | reverse complement strand
ACCCCCCCCCCCCCCCTAAGATTTTATAAACTTAGGGAACGAACATACATATAAAATATAATCTATGTTAATTAAATAAAAGCGTGGAACCTTAATGAAATTAGTTTGAGAAAAAATGTGTTAATAGGAACAAGTATTTAGTTGTGCGAATGTAAAATTTTAGGATTTCTACATAGCCTAAAATGTATCTTTGGGTGGAACTTTCAACAATTTGATTTTTTTTTAAATTCATCTTTTTTGTAGAAATTTCATCTGTTTTGGTTTAGAATCCAACACTGTCTAGTTAAAAATTAGTCTGTTTCGGCTGAAAAATAACTGAAACTGGAAATTGAGTTATTTGGTCGAAGGTTTAAACACTTTGTTAAATGTTCAATTTTTTAGTTGAAGATTCATCTATTGAGTTAAAAATTCGTTTCCTTGGTTGAAAATTCGTTTTTTTAAAATGAAAATTAATTGTCTTAACTGAAAAGTTAACTATTCTATTTTTTGTTCAAAATTAATCTTTTTTAGATGAAAATTCAACTACTTGGTTGAAAATTCATAAGTTTGTTAGAAAATTTGTGGTTTTTGGTCGCAAATTATTTCTCTTGGTTAAAAATGAACTTTTTTGTTGAAACTTCGTACTTTAAATGAAAATTTAACTATTCCATTTTTTGTTAAAAATTTATCTTTTTAGTTAAAAAATTCAACTTTTTGGTTTAAAAGTGATGTAATTTGTTACAAAATTTTCTCTTTTGGTACAAAATAAATCTTCTTGGTTGAAAATTTAACGATTTGGTTTGAAATAATGTATTTTTTTGAAATTTCATCTTCTTTGGTAGAAAATTAATCTTCATGGTTTAAACTTCAACTATTTGTTTGAGAATTAATAAAGTTTGTTAATAACTCGTCTTTTTCAGTATAAAATTATTCTTCTTGGTTGAAAATTTAATTGTTTTGTGGAAAGCTTGTATTTTTGGCTTGAAAATTCATCATTTCTGATCCGATCTTTTTTTCTTTATGGATTGAAAAATCATTTTTCAATTAACATTAAAATCTTTTCTTGGTTAAAATATCTACTATTGCATTTTTTATTGAGAATCCACCTTTTTTGGCCGAAAATTCAATTACTTTTGGATGACCCCTAAATAAACTAACGAAAAAGACTTTAGATAATTTATGGACGGCCCCTCAAGTGAAAATTCAAATATTCCAATGGTGGCCTACAAACAGCTCCACTTCAGAATTTATTTTTTCCATTTAGAATAGAGTTTATTTGAATTTTAGATAGTAATTTTCCTGAAGAATACAAAATTTCAATGTTTGCGGTGAGGTAAAAATCCTAATTTACGCGCTGTAGCCTGTAAACGGCTACAGCTTCTTTGGATTTTTTTTCATTTAGAACAAACTTTCTTTCGCTTTCAGATAGCTATTTTTTTGGAGAAAATAAAATTTTCGACGTCCTAGGAGCAACAAGAGAACGGAAAAAAGTGGATAATTAAAATAATTCTGTAGTTGAATGAGTATAGCTATCTTAAATTGAAGCACAGCTTTTCGGTGATGAATTTGGTTAAAATCACTATTTCGCCTTCAGGTTCAAGAATTTGACTTATTTACAGAGAAGGATGAACAATTCCAAATAGAAGGATTGACTGTGTCACACAGTGACAGTCACCACTTAGTCACCACCTATTTCGCGTAGTAAGCCTTACTACTGTGTAGAGCGAGGTGTAGAGTAAGTTTGCCGATTTCGCATTGTATACGCACGCTGTAGGCGATTTATAAATAGATCAGCTCGAAACTCGAAATTTTAGGGATTCCGTTCCCGATTTTATTCATTAAAATCGTAAATGGTATTTTTATTAAAAACCCGAACCAACTCCTGTGTAGCGAGTTTCAATTTGATTTGATTTACTTAATTATACGTTATTTAATATTCTCAAATTGGCGAAATTCCGTCGCATAGAAGGAAATTGCATTTTTCATGACGTTAACTAAAATTCAACAGTGGCTTTTGATAAATTATATATGAAGCATGGAGGACTAGTCTTGTGGTTAAATTAACTTTTAATGAAAGGGTCATATACCCGATGTTACTTTCAGAGCGTCATATATCTTATATTACATTCAAAGCATATTTCTGGCATTTCGTTTGGAAATTATTTAGCACTATATATGGTTGACTTTTGTACATGAAAGAGTTGGATTTTCCACATTTGAAAGGAAACATTTTTATCCTATGATTTACAACAAACTATTCATCGCCATGCCAAAAACACGTTTTTAAATTGTTCAATTATAAATAGCAATTAAGTTGTACAAAGGCTGATTATAAAACTTGTTTCTAATACTGATACTAATAAAAAATACTACGGAACTTTTGCTTTAGAATCTAATCACTTTTATCCATTATTCAGTTCGTACTGGTATCCACCACGTATACTGGTTTCTGAATTCTATGAATAGAACCTTTTTTGATGATAAAATTATCTAGTTTTGAAATTTAAAATACTCGAAGTTGTAAATCACCGGACAAAAATTTTTCCCTTCAAAAGTGGAAAATCGAACTCTTTCATAATACAAAAGTCAACCATACATATATATTGCTGAATAATTTACACACAAAATGCTAGAAATATGCATACAGCATATGCTTCGAAAGTAACATCAGATATGTGACCCTTTCATTAAAAATTAATTTAATTACATAACTGGTCATGTACGCTTCATGTATAATTTATTGAGAGCCATGCTGAATCCTAATTAACGTCATGAGAAACTTAATTTCCTTCTGTGCTATGGATTTTCGCTAATTTAAGAATATTAAATAAGCATAATTAAGTAAATTGAATCAAACTGGAACTCGCTACACCGGAAATGGTTCGCATTTTTAATAAAAACACAATTTACGATTTTACCGAATAAAATAGCGAATGAAATCCTTAAAATGCCATACTGTTATTCTTATTTTCAAGGAAAGATTTTAACAAAACGAAGAAAATATATCACACCTCTCGAAATCAACCTTTGTTTTGGATAAGCGGGAAAGTAATAAGAAAGCAGCATGCGCGTCCCAGGGAAATAATAAATCATTTCAAAGAGGAAACCTGGTCGCTACGCAGCGACTGATATGACAAAGGGCCCTTTTTCTGCAAGATGAATATGACATAATGAAAATGTTGATGTTGCCCTTAATGCCATGTATTGGTGTCCTTAAAAAAATTGAAGTCTCGAAAGTATTAAAATTCATATTTTTAAATTCAAAACACAAAAGAGACAGGGATTGTACTATCATTATAAAATTTTTTTTAAAGAAAACAGTTAAGTTTTCAACCAAAGAGAGGGTTTCCCAATTCAAATGTTAACGCAGAATGTGACAGAACACATTGAGAATATTTTCATTTATTTATTTTTTTATTGACAAGCTTGAAAAATCGAAAATGAGTGTATTTTTAAAAAGTAAAGCATCTAAATTTCTAAATACAGACTTCACACTCTTTTTCATACGAATTGAGATATCAAATTGAAAATATAGACAATTAAATAGAAGGTACTAATTAACGTTTACATAATCCTTCATTTCTGGGAATCAAAAAAAAAATTAAAACCTTTTTCAAAGAATTTTTTTGTAATTCCAAAGATTTAAGAGTATACATTCATTAGTGCCTTCTATTTCATTTCCTAAATGTTGAACTCGATATATCATGGTAGCCTTAATAGAAGCCAATAAGGAATCCAACTGTTCAAGGGTAATTCTTTTTAAATGAAAATTCTTCTTTTATATTTTTGGTTCAGAGTTAATCTCTTTTGGCTTAAAATTGTACTATTTGGTTGAAGATATAATTTTTTTTTTTTTTTTTTTTTTTTGAAAAATCGTTTTTTCCGCTAATTAATGTTAACTGAAAATTTAACCGTTCTATTTTTGGTCTTTTTTGGGCTCTTGTTTTGATTGAGGATTTAACTATTTGGTTGAGAATTCGTATTTTTTGGTTGAATTCAACTGTTTTTTATTTAAAATTAAAATCTTTTTTAGGTGAAATATCAACTAATTATATTTTTTGTTGGGAATACATCTTTTTTTATTAAAAAATTCAACAATTTAGTTGAAAGTTGATCTCCGTTGTAGACATTATTTTGTTATCGTTGCAGATTCATCATTTTAGTTAAAAATTGAACTATTCTGTTAAAAACTGAATGATTACAAACAATTAATTTTTTTGTTGAAAATTTGTCTTAATTGCTTGAAATTTCAACTATTTAGTAGTAAATGTAACTATTTGGTCGTAAAATTAATTTTTTGTTTGTAGAAAATGTAACGTTTTGGTTGAAGAAAAAAAATTTTTGATTTATTTTAGACATGTTTATCAAATGATCGAAGAAAAATTTTATTTATTTAAAATGGGGGGGGGGGGGCGGTATTAGTATTTGTAACGCTACCCTGGTGGTTTAAAGCTTTCTGTGATGATCTGTGATGAAGAAGGGGAGGAAATGGAAAAAGTGTGACGCAGTTTTTCAACAACCCCTTATCGAATCTTGGATCTTAATTAGCAAAAGAGGAATGTAGAATTCGACTGAATCTAAATAAAGATAAAAAAAATGAAAGTATATATAAGTTTCTTTTTATGATTCTATACAAGTTTCTTTACGATATATAATATTTGGTCCGTAATACCTGAATTTCTGAATATTTAAAACTGAATGGTATCCCAAAGCGAATTCAGAACATAAAACTTTTTACGATACTTCCATCAAAGGATTAACGATTTCGAGAGAACAGAGCCTTGAGCACTTTGCGAAATTAGTATGCTCTACGCAAAATTCACCCTTAGGTATTTTTCTTTTATCGCGCGAGAAGCTCACTTGCCTTTAAAAACTTTGAATTCCTGCCAAGGACGTCCATGCCTATTAAAAAGTTTACGTTAATCTGTGAACCATGAATGAAAAGCTGCGCTGTGAACACGCGTAATCGTATCCAATGTCTAGACATGTCGACTGGCAACCCGTGCATATAATAGTGATGACATAATGCGAAAAAGTTAAATACTGGATAGCAGAAAACGTAAGTAGTTTGCTAGTAATGGCTCTATTAGAGAAACCTCACAGAAAAAAACAGAAGTGAATATTTGTTGCGTGTAATTTTCAAGTAGATAAAGTTTAATTTTTTCGCATGGAAACAAAACAAGATTCAGCAGAGTTGACATGGTAACCATTTTCCATGTGGTGGGTAAATCTTATCACGTGAAGTTAATTTTTGTTGCAGGTAAATATTACTCGGAAATCGCTGTAAAGATTACATTTCGTGTTTTCTGTGCTTACACACTTACGTCCTTTTACGCAAAAATATAATCCCCAGCAAAATTTGAGGATTGTCCAAAAACGCAGGGTGGCCACTAAAATATAAATAATTCACCGGGGTTTCCAATTTTCAAAAATAGGGTGTCTACCCAAATCCTGGGTCATTCAAGTATTTCGCATATTTTCTGGAATTTTTTCCTGAAGTCTATGAATTTGAATAATAATTCAGTATTGGGACTCCGGCAATCTGTATTGGGCCAGTATTGCGCCAGTGGTGTATTTCCACCTTGGTAATCTAGCGCTAGACACTAGATAGTCGGCCTTTTGCAAACCTATTTTAGATGGTTCACATTAAAAATTATTTCAAAGACTGTCTAGATGATGAGAAAAAATTTTTTTTTTTAATGTAAAGTTTTTATTTTTTATACGTTTCAACAACCTGGTTATTTTTGTAAATGTGCAAAAAATATTCGCATTCATAAGTTAAACAAACTTTTGGTCCTGATAGGGTAGCCAGCATCTGATTAGAGCCCGAAAAGACATTGAGAAACATTAATTTATCTCTAGAGTTCATTCATTTTTCATTTCAGTTCAGTTTAATTCATTTTTCATTTTTGATACTTTTATACACCCAGGCTCTTTTTTAAAGTGTACAAGAAAATATTTGACAGAGACACTTAGAAATGGGTAAAAAAATTCATTCCCGATCATTTTTTACACGGGAAAACATGAATTTTCTACCAGAAAAGACGAATTTTCCACCAAATAATTGAATCTTCAAATAAAAACGATGAATTTTCAATTAAAAATGGAATAGTTAAATTTTGAATTTTAAACCAAAAAGATGAACTTTTAAATTAAGTAATGAATCTTCAAGTGGAATAGTTGAATTTTCAACCAAAAAGATTAACTTTCGACCAAAAAAGACGAATTTTCAACTAAAATGATGAAATATTGAACTGGATTAGATACATTTCGAGTTAAAAAATTAATTTTCAATCAACAAAAAAAACTAAATTTCATCTAAATAGTTCAATTTTGAACTAGAAAAAATAATTTTTTAACCAAAAATGGAATAGTTGAATTTTCAATTAAGAAAATTAATTATCAACAAAAAAAACGAATTTTTAACAAAACAGTTAGTTTTTCAACCAAAGGAAGGATATTTCAATTAAAATGATAAATCTTCATAAAAAAAAAAAATTAATTTTTTACAAAAAGGGTATAACTTTCAACGAAAAAAGACGGATTTTCAACTACGAAAGATTTTTCAGTCATGAGAGAAAATAAATTTGCAACCAAACTTTTGAATTTTCAAGCAAAAAGATTAATTTTCAACCAAGAAGAATAATTTTATACCAAAAGAGATACAAATTTTTAATAAAGTACGTGCATCTTTGAACTAAAAAAGACAAATTTTAAACTAAAAACTGAATAGTTAAATCTTCAGTTAGAAAATTAATTTCCGACCAAAGCGATTAATTTTCAAGTAAAACCAAAGAGAGGAACTTTCAATTAAATCATGAATCTTCAACTAAAAAAAAAAACCAAAATAAATTAATTTTCAACAAAAAAGTTTTAAGTTTGAACTATCTAGTTGAATTTACAACCAAAAAAGATTAATTCTCAACAGTTTTAAATATAAAGCAGTTGAATTTAAAAAAAAGACAAATTTCCAACTACTAGAGATTTTTGAGTCTCAAAATAACAAAAATTTAACCAAATTTTTTAATTTTTCAAGTAAAAAGATGAATTTTCAACCAAGAAAATTAATTTTCTTCCAAAAAAGACGACTATTCAACGAAATACGTACATGAATTTTCATGTACATCATGTATTCATGGTTGAAGTTTCAGGTAAAAATTTCAATTTGAAACCAACGAAAAAAAACCAATTTTCAACGAAATAGTTCAATCTAGTAATATGAGGCTAATTTTACAAATTAAAAAACATGATTGACCGAATCCATTTCAAATCAGGCAGGTTCTACACTTGAAGTTGCAGAATCTCTTGGGAACAAAATATGTTGTTTTTAGAGGAAATTAGGCGATACGTATTTTTGCGATTTGTGAAAAAAAATTTTTTTACAGAGTTATGGTTATTTGAATTTTTGGCTTTGTTTTTCAAAAAAAACCCTAATTTTTTCTTTAAAAAAGTCGATTTTCTCAAAAAACCCACACTTATATTTTTTGGCAATTTTTTTTTTGAATTTGTACTTTCATAAGGAAAATACCTTGTGAGTTTAATGCTAGCTAAATAACTTTTGTGGGCAGGATAATTTTTTTTCATAAAATCTAATTTTCGCATTTTTTTGAAAACAACAACAGATACAAAAAAATGTTGAGAAAATAGTTTGCACATTTAAAAAAGTTCCACAAAAAGTTCTCTTACGCATTTATGATATCTTGTACCATTTCCGAGAAAAAATCAAAAAAATTCCATTTTCATAAACAAAAAATTGTCTTCATTCCTGGCTTATGGAAATACCCACCTAGTCAGTTTTTTGTCGGCTGAACAATTTTTATCATCAGAAAAATATTTTTCATAAATTCAAATTTTGAAATTTTTGCTGAAACAATTTAAGTTGCAAAATGAATGTCAAGACAAGAATTTTTTTGTATAAAAACTTTATCTGAATCTCAGTTGAAAAAATAAATGAATAATACCTGGATTAATATTTAACAAAAATGGTGGGTATTTCCATAAGCCAGGATTGAAGACAATTTTTTGTTTATGAAAATTGAATTTTTTCATTTTTCTCGGGAATGGTACAAGATATCATAAATGCGTAAGAGAATTTTTTGTAGAACTTATTTAAATGTGCAAACTATTTTGTCAACATTGTTTTGTATCTGTTGTTGTTTTCAAGAAAAATGCGAGAATTCGATTTTATGAAAAAAAATATCCTGCCCACAAAAGTTATTTAGCCTGCATTAAACTCACAAGGTATTTTCCTTATGATAGTACAAATTCAACAAAAAATTGGCAAAAAATATAAGTGTGGGTTTTTTGAGAAAATCGACTTTTAACATTTTCAGAAAAACTGCTTCCATTTGGTTAATTTTGAAGATTTTTTTCAATTTCCTCGCAGATTTCGAAAGAAGGCGATAAACTCCACCAGAATATGAAAAGAAATCTTAAATATCTCAATTAGGACAAAATTCATACGAGTTTAAAGAACAAATTGGGGTTTTTTAGAAAAACAAAGCCAAAAATTAAAATACGCATAAATCTGTAAAAAAAAATTTTGCACATATCGCAAAAATACGTATCGCCTAATTTCCTCTAAAAAACAACATATTTTGTCCCCGAGAGATTCCGCAACTTCAAGTGTAGAACTTGCCTGATTTGAAATGGATTCGGTCTGATTATTTAATTTTATATTACAATTTGAAAAAAATGTAAGCACACTCGAAAAAAATAAGACATTAAAAAAACTTTCCTGAAATTTCCAGGTGAGAGACTCTGAAAAACTTCTCCCTGTCATTATATTTACAAAATAAAAAACGTTTTGTTTGTGTGTGTTTTTTTTTATTTTCTCTCAAGTGGATTTAATTTCGATTAACGCTGAAAGCATCACAACGGAAAGTCGGAATTGGCAGAAGAATAGTTTTTTATGACTACAGCGAACGCTGTCAACCATAAGGCTGGGCTTTTTTTCTTTTTCAGTCGTTAGATGGGTTTTAACGAGTTTTAACGCCAGGAAGTCATCATCGTCTGGCATTATACACCGCATCCCGTAATCAGTAACGCAAAACCAGTGCAGCGCCAAGTCGCTGCTATTATTAAATGCGAATCAATCGAAAGCTCCTGCACGTTTAAGCTTAATGCAAACATATCCTACATTTATGACCGTAACCAGAGATCAATAAGAGCCTGACGTCCTTGCATTTGCACGTATGTAATATTATATTTACTTGGTCACACTCCAACGGGCCGACGCACTTCGTCGGTTTATTTTACGTCCACGTAGATTGACGTCATCCTGGTACGGGTACCAGAAATGAGTTTTCTGCCTACTTCAAATTTCGAAGAGCGCATCGCACGCACTTTACACGTGCCAAAAAGAATTTTACTACTGGCATTCATCACAAATTCTCACGAGTGAATTCAGTCAGAGTTTCGTGTGAAAGACGAAATTTTAGCCGTCTAGTCTAGATAACGTCCATCTAATTCAGCAAATGATAGTACAGAAATCTTTGATAAAATAATCTCTCTGGATTTTACGAAATGGGTTTTATAAATTTCAAACAATAAAATGTAGGGAAGCCAAATTTTTTTTTTTTACATTTAAAACATATTATTTTTCCAGAAATAAAGGGAAATGTTTAAACTGAAGAAAATTTAGTTGATCGGAGCAAAACGATTTGTATAAAAACTTGTTATACTTATTCAGGGTTGCTGCAAAATGCCAATTACGAAATTCCCTGACTTTTCCTGACCAATTTTTCATTTTCCCTGACCGTTCTGAATTTTTCTGTTAGGTATAAAAACAACCTCACCCCTAAAAGAACAATATTGTTAATGCAAAAAAAGGTCTGTTTCTAAATTTTTTTTTAAACACTTTTAGTGAGAACAGTCCTATACAATATTGTATAAGGAGTCATCCAGAAATTGGGAAAGCCATACATAAAATACATGCATTTTGAACCAATTAGTTGAGTTTTCAACTTAAAAAGATCAATTTTAAACCAAAAATAGAAGAACTGAATTTTCAGTTGAAACGATTTTCAACCCAGAAAAAAGTACTTTTCAGCAAAATACTTAAATTTTCAATGAAACTTATTAGTCTCCGACCATTTTGTACCAAGAAAATTGTATCACTCAATAAAGAAAAAAAACTCTTAATCGAAATTTTAAATTTTCAAGACAGAATAAAGGCAAATTTCTTGCAAAACAGCTCGCAAAACAGTTAATTTTTCCATCCGAAAAAATAAAGTTTTGAACAAAAAAATTCATTTTCAACCCCAAAAAAACGAACAGTCAACAAAATAAATAAATTTTCAACTAAAAAAAAATGAATTTTTAACTAAATAGTTTTATATTCAACCAAATAAATAAATTCTTAGAATCTTAGGCCAAAGAAAGGGATTTTAGAATCTTCAACCAAACAAAAAAAATGGATTTTCAACCAAATAGTTGAATTTTCTAGCAAAATACAAATTTTCTATACAAAAGACATGATTTAAAACCAAGAAACACGAATTTTCAACCAAAAATAGAATAGTTAACTTTTGAGTTTGAAAAATCAATTTTCAACTAAAAAAATGAATTTTTAACCAAGAATAGAATAGTTAAATTTTAATTACAAAAATAAATTTTCAGCCAAATCAAATAAATTTTCAACGAAATATTTAAATTTTCCATCAAACAGGTGAATTTTCAAACAAGGAGAGTAAATTTCTATAAAAAAATATGAATTTTCCACAAAAAATGGAATAGTTCAATTTTCAGCCAAAAATGGAAGTTTAATCTTTAGTTAAAGAAATGAATTTTTAACTACTAATAAATCTTTAAACAAACAAAAAATTAATTTTTTAACTTAATGGTTGAATTTTCAATCAAAAAGATTAATTTTCTAAAAAGAAAAGACCAACTTTTAACAAAACTAGAACCAAATTCAATAAAATACCATGAAATTTATTATCACTTCAGTAACTTTTATTTGTACGCGACTTCGCATGGGTAGTAGGTATAGGTACCCTCTCATGGTGCAGAATAAATAATTGTGCAAATCTAAACATTTTCATATAACTTTGGAAAAACTCTCTAAAATACCGACATTTTGATAAAGAGTTATCGGAAAGACAATCTTAGTTGACTCCGTAAACAAATTTGGTCTATTCTTTGAAAAATGAAACTCTGAATATTTTTATGAAAATTGTTTAAATAATTAATAATTATTGTAAATTTTCACAGTATCATAGAACAAAGTTATTTGAAAAACATTCTTTACTGATTCCGTAAACAAATTGAGCCTATTCATTTAAAAATAGCCAAACTCTTAATTTTGTAATCAAAATTGTTTAAATAATTTAAAATTCATGTAAATTTGCAAAGGAACATAGAAAAAAGTCGTCGGAAAGACATTCTTAGTTGACTTCGTGAACAAATTAAGCCTATTCATTGAAAAACAGCCAAACTCTGGATATGTTTATAAAAATTATTTAAATAATAAATAATTATTGAAAATTTGCAAAGTCTCGTGGAAAAGAGTTATTTAAAATACATTCTTGGTAATTCCGAAAACAAATTGTGCCTATTCGTTGAAAAATAGCCAAACTCTGAATATCTTTATGAAAATTGTTGAAATAATTAAGAATTATTATAAATTTGCAAAGTAACGTAGAAAAGACTTATTATTAATATGAATTTTCAACTCATAAGATTAAATTTGTATCAAAAAATATCAATTTTCGTCAAAAAAGGGAATGCATAAATTTCCAGTCAAAAAAATTAATTTTCAATATAAAAAAAACTAATTTTCAATATAAAAAAAAACTAATTTTCAACCAAAGAAATTAATTTTCACCCAAAAAGATAAATTTTCAACCAAGAATTTGAATTTCATTTGAATCAATAAGACCTGCTACTGAACAATTAAGCACCGAAGTTCGTATTTTTAATTCAGTAAAAAATTTTTTCAATGTATAGTGAAGTTTTATTGTCAATTATATTTAAACACAAAATAAGTTAACTTTTTTAGTTTGTGAATTGAGTATTTCAAATTAGTAGCCAGGTATTGGCTAACAAATTAATTATATTCCATGAAAAAGAATTGCGGTCCTTTTACTCAATGAAAAAAATCTCTATACGACTATTTACCACATCTAATTGCTTTAAAGTTAATTAAATGACAAATAAATAGTTTGTTGTTTAAAAGAATAAGTAATTATTAAAAAAAAAACATTTATCCCTTCAAAAATGTATTTAAAAAAATTATAGTATATATTTTATATTTTTCATGAATAAAAATCTTTATTCATAAAATTACGATTCTTGAAAGTATAATTTTATTAAATATTTTTTTCCAAGACCTGTTCTGTCGAATTTAAATTCTTATTTATTCTTATTCTTATTATTTTCATTAATCTGAAGAAATTTTACTTAACAGTCTTTAATTGCTCCACTTTTTGAACAGAAATAACTTAATGAACAAATGATTAAGACGAGAATTAAAAAGAATCATATTTATTGCAGAATACTTGAGGATATTTTCTTCTCAATAATAACGTCAAACAAGTCAACTATCTTACTAGTAGGGCGGAGTAAAAAAGTTAAAATTATTCAAATTGTTTCGGTCAAGTGAATAAATTGTGGGTTGGAATCCAAAAAAGTAAAAAGAAAAATCAATAAAACAGGTAAAAAATATATTAAAAGTTATATTTAATAATAAAACTCATTTATTTTTAGCATTTTATAATATTAAGTGGAACTGCAATTACATAATTAATCAAATGAGATAAGAACCAAGGAAATTGGCGTCACCATTGCTGGGACTAAGATCACGATTACTGAGATGTTTACCTTAATAAAACATTATAAATCTAAAAAATTATTTGTTCAATTTACAATTTTTGTTTGAATGCGCAAAAAACATATTTTTTAAATGCGAAAAAAACACATTTTTTATTGTACAAAAAACATGTTTTTTATTGAAAGATATCACAGCACATAAGGAGCTTTAAAAACGGGAAACAGAGTATTTTTTTTTTAAAGGGAAAAATAGGGGAAAGATTAAACTTTTATTTTTATATGTAGAAAAGAAGAAAGAATCACTTTATAAGAATAAGAAATTTTATACTTTTAAATAATTTTTGAATGATTTTATAATGATTTCTGCCATTAAAAAGAATTAATTGTTTTAAATTATACTTGAATGATTAGAAATACGTTATAAAAAGTACGAAAAAAAATGTGTTGAATAAACAATTTTTATATGATTAAAATCGATCTCATAATCAGCAATAGTATTTTTTTAATTTTGCACTTTAATAGATATTACATTCACATTTATTTATCGTTACTTTTTAGTTACTTTTTACTTTTAAATTGACTTGAACTTTTCCAAACATCTTTAAAAATTAAAACTATTGCCTTCAAATCTTGCATTCTGTTCTTTGACATTTTTATAAATGTTTTGAAATTCTTTAAAATGTTTCAAAATAGAAAAAATCATTTAAAATTTTCCCAGAGATCTTAAGAATACTTGTTCATTCTTTTGAAACCTTTGAAAATTCTTAAAAAGCTTCTACATTTTTCTTATAAAATCTTCAAAAATGTACATTTAATTTTAATTTTTTGTTAACTTTTCAAATTTTTAATAATTTTTTAATCTTCTCAAAACATCTTAACCTCTTAAATATCTTTAAAAATATAATTTACCTTAATTTAAAAAAATCTCAAAACTTAGAAAATTTGACTTAAAATCTTCCAGATTCTTTTTGGACAATTTTGGAAATCTTTAAAAATATTCTCTTAAAAGTTAATTTTTCAATTATTTTTTTAAATTAATTTTAATTAAATTTAAATTTTTTTACATCTTTTTTTAAATCCTGAAAAATATCAGTAAAAAATTGTTCTTCTTACTGAAGATGCTTTGTACTAATATAGGAATGACATTTAACAACAAAATTGATTCAAATGTTAACAATAACAACTGTTATAAACAGTTTTTGTAGCAAACATTTAAATTGTTATATTTTAACAAATATTATCAAAGTTATATTATTTGTAGAAAAATCTGTAGCAATTTAGGCAATTAAAAGAACATTTTGAATCCTGAAATTTTTGTGATTATATGTAATTCCTATACTAATAGAGAATTGTTTTTTATTTTGAAAATTTAATTGTAAGAGAATAAATAAAGAAATTTCAAAAATAATAAAAAAAAAACATCTGGAAGATTTTAAGGCAATTTTTCAATTTTGGACAATTTTCAAAAACATTCAAGAAACTTTCAATTTATTTTGAAAGATATTTTGAAAGATATTTAGAAGACTACTTTTTATCGCAACTCACTCAAAAAAATCGATGAATTGTTTAATAAAAATCAGCTGAAAGCTTAAAGTCATCCAAATTCAGCGATATGATCACCTTCATCCTAACAAATTTTTGTCAATAGTTACAGAGCAAAACATCCCAAAAAACAGGGTCAACAGTCAGGAAAAATCTGAAAAAACTGCGACATTCTTTCAACATTCATTGACGAAATACATTTTTAAAAATTCTGAACTATTCAATAATTTGCTTTTTGCGGAGATGTATTGACAAACACTTTATCTAAATGTGCAGTTTTGTGATGCGAGTGCAGTGCAATAATTCATTTTTTGATAAAATCATTGTTACGCAAGAAATATCATTTTTAATATTTCTGACCTTAATCAGCCTTGGCATGTGGGCGAACCAGCAGGACAAGTGGTAGAAAAAAGTACCCTTTTGGTGACAATAGTAATTCTGTTGCCACATCTATTCAGGGGAGTCGGCTTGCTTCTGGAATTACTATTGTCATCGAAAGGGTACTTCTTCCTACTGCTTGTTCCACTGTGTCATCCACCTGCCAACCTCGGTGCCAACACTGATTAAAGTTAGAAATACTCAAAATGATATTTCTTGAGTAAGAATGATTTTAGCATAAATTCAATTACTGCACTGCACTCGCATTACAAAACTGCACATTTTGAGCCATCGCAAGGCTTGCTATCTTCATGTATTCTCAAGATAAACTTTTTGTAAATAAATCACCGTAAAGAGTAAATTACTGAATATTTCAGAATTTTGAAAAATGTATTGCATTAAAAAATGTTGAAAGAATGTCTGTACATTTTTTCAGATTTTCCTGTCACCCTCTTCCTGGAGACAGGCAAAAGTAGATGCTTGTAAAAGGAGGCCGAAAATACCTGTTTCTTGGGATGTTTTGCCCTCTAACTATCGAAAAAAAAAAATTTAGGCTAAAAGTGATCATATCGTTGAATTCGGAAGACCATGAGCTTTCAGATGTTTTTTATTAGACAATTTAGAGATTTTTTTATGCGAGTTACAATCAAAAGAAGTGAGGGGCCTCGACATTTGGCAAATGGATTAAACTCCAAATAGAAAATCATTAAATATAATTCAAAACTTCAAAGTAAAAATGTAAACCTCGAATAAAAAAAAGCTACTTCAGAACTGAGTCCACCGAGGTAAGCGAGGTAAGATTGTCAAGGTGGAAGGAAGGGTTCCAGGCATTAATTCCGCGAGTGTCAATAGCTCCCCAGGAAACATTGGGGGCGACCTTTTTTTTTCTGTGGAAGAAAAAAAGCCGGGATTTCTCGCGGATAAGAGAGCAGGGGACAGAGTAGTCAGTAGTGTACAAGAGGGTTGGATTTTTTTGTCGGATTACAAGGGGTGTGCGCGATCAATGCGGTTCGACAATGAAAATATTTCATTCAGCAGTTGTCTCGCATATTCACACTACCGTGCCAAGCATTGACCAGCGACGTCTAGCGTCTAGCGTGTGTCTATAAGTCTATTACGGCGGCTATTAAAAGCGTCTATAGTTATATAGCAAATGTAGCAGCAAGTACGCTCATGTCAGTTGCGCGTGCGGGCGTCGGGGCGCGCTCTTCTTGCGCCGGTAGAGCGTCGCCGCCTCGGTTAGCAACAGATTTGATCAGGATCGAACTCACTGAGCCGCGAAAAGGTGCCTTGGGGGGGCCCCACCCCCTCAAATCTTCCTACAATCTGCACTCTCTGCTCAAATCTGCTCTGCTTTGCCTTTGCTCTGCTCTTCAACTCGGTTTCCCCTTCGACGAAAGAACGCACATCGACTTGTTGGGAATCGATAACTGTCACAGAACACCGAAAATATCTCCTCCCGTAATTACACTTTTCACTGATTTCACCTTAATCCCTGCCATCAATTAATCAACCTACCGAACGGTTAATTATAGCACTAGATTCCGTGCAAAACAATCAATTTTGTTTCTCCTTTAATCTGTGAATCTGTGCTTGATTTCAATTAGGGGCCTTTCAATAACTAAGTTACCAATTTGAGGGGGGGGGGTCTACGGATCAAACAAGGGGAGGGGTCACTGGAAGTAACGTTACGAACTAAGATAACATTTAATTTGGGTGAAAATTCTACTATTTGGTTAAAAATTTAATTATTTTATTGGAAATATAACTACACTCAGAAAAAAACTTTTCTTGAACCAAACAAACTGTTTTGTTGGATATACATGAAAATTTGGTTAAATTAAACAAATTTTTGCTGATTCAATAAAATATTTGATTGACCTAACCAATTGTTTTGGTTGAATCAACCAAATACTCCAACTAACAAAAGATTTTGTTAAAACAACCAAAAAATTTAGTTGGGTCAACCAAAAATTTTGTTCTCCATATAATAACAAAATTCTATGGTTGAACCAAAGAAAATGTTGTTGATTCAACCAAATGGTTTTCTGAGTGTATTTTATTAAAAAGTCATCTTTTTTGGTCAAAAAATCAACTAATTGGTTGAAAGTTGAACTACGTTGTTAACAATTAATTGGTTAAAAAATCATCATTTAGGTTGAACTATTTTCTTGAAAATTATTATTTTTTTTGAAAATTCATAATTTTATTAAAAAATATATCTCTTTTGTTAAAAAAAATGTTTGGTTAAAAATACGTTTATTTTTATTTTTAGGAATTAATTTTTCAAACCGAAAATGTAACTATT
>CAKNXH010085766.1:8354-26432 GCA_932178445.1 Andricus quercusramuli | reverse complement strand
TGAAAATTCAACAATAATTTGACTTAAAATTCATGTTTTTTGTTGAAAAATTTCTTTTTTTGGTAGAAATTTAATCTTTAATCCTTTTTGGTAGAAAATTCAAATGTTCAGTTGAAAATTATTTGTTTTGGTTGAGGATTCAACTATTCTGTTGAAAATTCCTACTTTTTGGTTGAACCATCATCTACTTGATTCAATGCTTAACTACTTTTTAAAAAATTGCTACAATTGATGCATCATTTTAGTGTAAAATTGATCTGTTTTGTAGAAGATTCGCCTGTCTGGCTTGAAAATTCTACAATTTGGTAGAAAATTGAACTATTTGGTGCAAAATTAACTTTTTTTGTTGAAAATTCATAATTTTATTAAAAAATATATCTCTTTTGTTAAAAACATGTTTGGTTAAAAATACATTAATTTTTATTTTTAGGAATTAATTTTTCAAACCGAAAATGTAACTATTCCATTTTTTTCGAAAATGATATTTTTAATTAATAATTAATTTTTTCTAGATGAAAATTCAACAATAATTTGACTTAAAATTCATGTTTTTTGTTGAAGAATTTCTTTTTTTGGTAGAAATTTAATCTTTAATCCTTTTTGGTAGAAAATTCAAATGTTTAGTTGAAAATTATTTGTTTTGGTTGAGGATTCAACTATTCTGTTGAAAATTCCTATTTTTTGGTTGAACCATCATCTACTTGATTCAATGCTTAACTACTTTTTAAAAAATTGTTACAATTGATGCATCATTTTAGTGTAAAATTGATCTGTTTTGTAGAACATTCGCCTGTCTGGCTTGAAAATTCAACAATTTGGTAGAAAATTGAACTACTTGGTGCAAAATTAACTTTTTTTGTTGAAAATTCATATTTTTCGTGGTAATTTCAACTACACATTTGCTTAGAAATTTATCTTTTTTGGTTTAATTTAACAGGTTGAAAATGATGTTTTTTCCCATTAATATTTTTAATCGAAAATTTTGACTATTCAATTTTTGGTTAGAAAAAAAAATCTTTTTTAATAGACAATTCGACTATTTGTTTCAAACTATATCTTGCTTGATTAAAACTACATTTATTTGGTTGTAGATTTAACTATTTTGTTAAAAAATCATCTTTTTTTCCAAAATTCATCGATTTCTGTGGTAGAAAAGTCACCTTTCTGGGTTGAAAATGAACTTTTTTGTTGAAGAGTCAACTTCTCGGGTTGGAACTTCAACAAATTGGTTAAAAATTTATCTTTTTTACTTAATTTAACGGGTTAAAAATTTTATTTGTTTTAAAATTAAATTTTTGGACTTAAAATTTAGAAAATTCCATTTTTGGTCCAAAAAAATCTTTTATAGTTAAAAATTCAACTATTTGGTTTAAAATTCATCTTTCATGAATGAAATGTCAGCTATTTGGGTAAGGATTCAACTATTTTGTTAAAAATTTACCTTTTTTAGTAGAAAGTTCAACTGTTTTGTTAAAATTTCCTCCTTTTGGATTGGAACTTCAGCTTTTATGGTAGAAAAATCATCTTCTTGGTTGAAAATTCATCTTTTTTGGTTGAAAATGAACTTTTCTGCTCGCAAGTTCTACCAGTTGGTTATTAATGCAAATGTTTAGTTAAAAATTAATTTTGTTGTTGTTGAAAATTCGTCGTTTAGGTTTGAACACTCATCTATTTGGCTAGAAAATCTTTTGTGGTTGGAAATTCAACTATTTTGTTAAAAATGCAATATACTTGAAATCTTAGGAATTAAAAGTGCTTCATATTGAATTCAATTTATGGTATTTGCCACAGGCAACAGGCCACAGGGTGTCCATAAAAGTTCATTTTCAAAATTCCCTGGCTTTTCCCTGACCGCAATTATTCATTTTCCCTGACCATTAATATTAAACAACCAGAATTTGAATCTTGTATCATTTTTTGAATTTAAGTTTCGAATATTTGGTCCATTTTCTGTATTAACATATATTACAAATGTTTATTGGTGAAAAAGACCCTCTTTTTTATTAGCTCCGGTGGGAATTGAACCCACGTAAACGTGGGTCAATATATAATGTCGTTTCGAAAGTCATGATAACTTCGAGAAAAAAAAATTCTCGATCCGCCGTAACTTAGTGGTAAGAGCACCTGACCGGCAATCAGTTTACATGGGTTCAATTCCCACCTGAGCTAATAACAAGAGGGTATTTTTCAACAATAAACATTATTAATATTTGCTGATGCAGAAAATAAACCAACTAATGGAAATTCGAATTGAAAATCTTGAATATTTAGTCACAATGATCGACACTCCTTCAACATCTAATATATTTAATATTGAAACTTTCATGAACAGAACAAAATAATTTCAAATGAAAATTAAACAATTAAACATTTATTTATTTCAACCAAAGGAATAGTCGGATTTTCAACCGAGAAGATTAATTTTCTATACCAAAAAAACGACCTTTCAACAAAATACATGAATTTCCACACAAACAGTTGAATTTTCAACTAAAAAAGGTACATTTTCAACCCAAACTTGAAGTGAATTTTCAGAAAAAATTGAATTTTCAACAAAAATAAAATAAACTTTCAACAAAGTAGTTGAACTTTCAACAGTCGAGATACATTTTCAACTAAAATAATGAATATTCAATTGGAATAGTTCAATTTTCTGTTAAACATTTTTTATAAATTAATTTAAAAAAAAGGTTCAGCGTTCAGCCAAGTAATAAATTTTTAACCAAAAAGATTAAATTTATATCAGAAAAAGATGAATTTTCAAAAAAAAGGGTCCAGTTAAATTTTCAACACCAAAATATGAATTTTCAACAAATTAATTTTTTAATAAAATAGTTGAATTTTCAAACAAATAATAAAATTTGTAACTAAAAATATAATTGACAGGAGGAAAAAAAGAAAAAAAGAAATAGAAAGCAAATCAATTACTGGCAAGAATATTATTTCAAGGTGGCTGCGAACTTCATTTCCAACATTGCTGACATTCCCTGGCCAATAAAATTCCCCGACTTTTCCCCCATTTCCAGGTTTTCCCTGACCTACGGCCACTCTGAATCTAGCTGATGTTTTAATTTGCAGACTTTACAGAGTTTACATGTATTGAGATTAGCAAAATAAAGAATTTCCGAATTTATGTTTGAAAAACCTCGTAAATAAAAACTGAAATTTCTCAAGACACTGGCCTTGTTTGAACCAATGAATTTCATTGAGAACAGTAACAGATAATGGAAATTTAAGTTGTTTTCCTACCTGAGTATCTTTAACAAACACGACTGAAATTTCAATAAATTTGAGTCACTGATTTCTAGTGAAATTTAAATGATTGTGAAAGACTTTTCATACAAAAATAAGAACCTTCTGTGAGAAAGGTATTCTATTAGTTCACTTTTCAAAATAGTGCCTAGGTAAATAGGTTCATTATCTAAGATTTTCAATTAAAAATGGCAACATTTTGTGTATTTTTTAAATTAATTTTAAAAAAATGAATGAATGAGATTGGTGGGTTTTCTTCGACAAAACAGATTTTGCCTTTGGGGAAAATTTCCTAACATGAAACATTTTCGAAACAAAAAAATTATCCGAAAAGCAAAACATCAAAAACCTAAAATTCATCAAATTGACCAAGTTTGAATTTTAACAAACCAATAATTGTGCCAAAGAAAAAAAGTGTTTTTTCGCCTAGCACAAACCAACCCAGGACTTGATTCAACAAAAAACAACCTTCTTGACATTGTTCGTTTGTTATAAAAATAAAAAAATTATTCATCCGATAAAGTAGATCTTCTATGAGATTTTTCTCTAGTCGTGGATATTTGGAAATAAGGACAGAATTATGATGCAACTATATGAATTAGTGATTCTTTAATTTTCCTAGCAGTTACTCTTTCTCAGCTGAATATGCAAAAGATCTTAATGCAGTAATTGCGAATCAAATATTAACTGACTTCTGTCGATAAATTTCATTAATCGCGTCTCAAATGCAGTGCATAATAGGGTCTCGGTTGAAATTCAGCGAGGGAAATGAGTCGTTTGAAAAATCGTGTAAACTCAGAATAAAACATAATTTGATTCCGTTCAGAAGGTGATTAGCTAATGCGTGGCATGCTGCCCAATTCACTTTAGGTGGCATTTAATCCGTTTTGAGGAATGAAAATTGTCACCGACTTGGCATTCGGTCTTGTTTTATTTTTGGTTATCAAACATTAGCGTATGCTTCACCCAGATATATAGAGCTAATTGTAAATCACAAACCCTAATTGGTTTACCATTAAATATGCTAATAACTTAAAATTAAACCTGGCCTTTTTCACCTGTCCATTTTAATCAGAAAGAGTTAATTTCCTTACTTTAACTTAATTCGATATTTACTCGTTATTATACCAAAAATAATATTCGATAATTATATTACTCTTTATAATGATTTACTTTCAATCAATTTTCCTCAATCTCTAAAATTTAAATAACACATTTTTGAAATAGATTCGGTGATTAATAAATGAATTTGATTTTTTCAAATACGAGTGAAAACTACTTCAGATTAGTTTGCACATGCAGAGCGTCGGTGACCCGTGAAGCGAAAGTTCTTTTGTTCTTAGGAACTGAGATTCCATATATGTAGTGGCTTAAAGTTCTTTTTATGAAACTGTTTCTACGTAACAACTGATTCCAGCTTGATTCCAGGGTATTCAATAAAACCGACCTCGGTCTAAATTTTTAAAACTGAAAACGAGTGAGCTCCGATAGAAAATTAAACAATAATTATTCAGTCTCTGAAAAAGTTATTTTAGTATTTAAATTCAGATACGGTTTCATCCCTTGATTATTGATGTTCAATACATAGGGTTATATGAACATAAATAGTTTAATCGCAGGTGTTCCATTTATGGACTGTGACGGCATTTCCCTCATTATCAGACAATACTGTATATACATCAGAATTCATGTTATGAATACTCATTAAATAGAAAATAGAAATAGTCTTATCACTGTTACTGATTCATCATGATACTATTTTCAAAGGATTGTTTTTAACAATAAAGATAGTTTTTAACTTCAAAAAGCACTGAGATTGGGTATTTAAGTTTGAATAATTCAAAATTTA
This sequence comes from Andricus quercusramuli, assembly GCA_932178445.1. Lineage (NCBI taxonomy): Eukaryota > Metazoa > Arthropoda > Insecta > Hymenoptera > Cynipidae > Andricus > Andricus quercusramuli. The sequence goes on along the minus strand of CAKNXH010085766.1, from coordinate 21,331 downwards.
AACAATTTTAAAGAAATTCAAATTGAAGTCTTAAAAAATTGGAATTATTTCTTGTGACATATCAAATGATTCAAACAGGGTGTCTAGCGTTTCTTGAAACAAAAATTCCAGGACTTTTCCAGGTTTTCCAGGGCAGAAATATACATTTTTGCAGGTACTTTTTTACAGTAAAAAAATAATACTTTCCACGAAACATAGTAGAAATAGTAGGTCTAGTGGAACTTAAAAAATGTCATAAGCGAAATTTCTCTTACGCCCCTAAAACCTGATTTTATAGAACAAAAAGTTTTTTTTGGTCATTGTTCATTTTATCAAGGTGAAACATCACGACGCTACGATAGAAAATATTCAAAGTTTCTCTCTTTTTCAGCTTTAAAAACAATTTAATGAAACTTTTGAAATTCAATATTTTTTTGCTGTTTATAATTTAGCTAATTTAGGTTTATTTGCAATGAAATAATGAAATTGTCAACAAATAAGTTGATTTTTTAACCAAATTGTTGAGTTTGCAACCTTCAAAGATGAATTATACAATGAATTGATAATCGAATTTGAAACAGAAAAGATTAAACTTCAACTAAAAACAATTGCATCTCCAACAAAATAATTCAATTTTTTGGAAGACAGTTTAATTCTTAACAAAACGGTGAATTTCAAATCCAAAAGGACGAATTTTTTGTCAAAATAGGCGAATGTTCAACAAACCAGTTGAATTTGCAACCAAAACTTTAACCAAAAATAGTTCAATTTTCAACACGAAAATTGGAATGTTCGACAAAAAGACGAATTCTCAACGTAAAATTAAATAGTTGGTATTTCAACAACAACAAAAACTAATTTTTAATAAAATAGTTAAATTTTCAATAACCAAAGAGTTGAATTAAAAAAAAATTCAATAAAATAGTGACATTTTTAACCAAATATTTTAACTTTTAACCTACAAAGATGAATTCTTAACCAAAACGACGAATTTTCAACAAAGGAAATTAATTTTCTACCAAAAAATGACAAATTTTCAACAAAATAAACCAATTTGCAAACAAATAATAACATAGATTTTCAACCGGATAGTTAAATTTTCTACTAAAGACAATAAATTTCCATCAAAAAATGGAATAGTTAAATTTTCAGTTTAAAAAATAATTGTTCGCAGAAAAACAAGGATTTTCAACAAAATAGTTAAGTCTTCAACCAATATACTAAATTTGAAGAAAAGTAGTTAAATTTTCAATCAAGTAGTTGAATTTTCAATTAGGAAGATTTTTAATTTCTACCAAAAAAAAAATAAATTTACTGAAAAAATATGAATTTTCAACAAAAACTGGAATAGTTCAATTTTCAACAAATGAAATGAGTTTCGAACAAAGTAGTTCTGCGTCCAACCAAAAGGTTGAATTTTCGACTAAAAACGATCAATTTTCAACCTAAAATGGAATAGTTGAATTTTCAATTCAAAAAAATAATTTTCATACAAAAATCAAGTGTTTTCAACAAAATAGTACAATTTTCAGTCAATAAGATGATTTCTTATTACAGCTTTTTTAGATTCCAACAAATTAATTGAATTTTTAATAAAGAGAATAAATTTTCTAATAAAAAAGAGATGAATTTACAACAACAACAAACGAATTTGCAATAAAATAGTCAAATTTTTAACCTTTAACCAAATTGTTTGACTTTTAACCTACGAATTCTGAACCAAAACGACGAATTTTCTACCAAAAAAGACAAATTTTCAACAAAATACACCAATTTACAGACAAATAATTTAATTTTTAACTAAAGATGATTAATTTTCAGTAAAATAGATTTGAACTAAATAGCTGAATTTTGAACCGAAGAGAGGAGTTTTCAACTAAAAAATAATGAATCTGGCATTCTGCAACCAAAGAATGAATGTTTAATAACGTATGTCAAATTTTAACAAACAAATAAAAATTTCTACAAAACAGTTGAATTTTTAATCAGAAAATATTAATTTTCAACAAAAAAGTTAATTTTTAACCAAAAAATTGCAGTTTTAATCAAAAGAGAGAAATTTTCCACCAACAGGATTACTTTTCTACCAATAAAGATCAATTTTTGACTTAAAAAAAAAACATTAAATTTCAGAAAAACAAAAAAATGGGAAAGTTACAAATTCAATACAAAGGTTAACAAATTCATTTTAAATGAAAAAAAGAATTTTCAACAAAATATTTAAATTTTCAATCAAAGAGATCAACCCTCAAACAAATAAATTTTTAACAAAGTGGTTCAAGTTTTACCCAAGTGATTGAATTTTCAGCCAAAAATGGTTATGTTTTTAGTTAAAAAATTTTTTTTTCAACCAAAAAAAGGCATTTTCAACCAAAACAAAAATTTCAGAACCATGAGCAAAAGTCAAGGACTTTTCCAGGTTTTTTTCTAGGTAAAAAAAGAATTACAGGACTTTTCCAGGTTTTCAAGAATTTCCAGGACACTAGACACCTTGATTCAAATGAAATCAATTGATAAATGTTTTTCTCGAAATTTTTTAAAATTCACGATAAGAATAAAATAAATGCACTCTGTTATTTTTACAATTTTGCGACATCTTTTTTTTAGTTATTGTATATGTATAGCTTTAATTCATATCCAGTGGAAGATTGCCAAGACTCACGATTGGTCAAATGTTGGACCAAGTTTGGAGCTTCAAGCCGGGCACCCGGCCAATATTGGCCAAGCATTGGGCCAATCGTACATGTCCCACAGGGAAATGTACCTAAAGTTTCTAAAGTTCAAATGTGTAAATATCAAATCTCCTCCTACTAGAAGCACGAATGAAACGCACATAACATAAGGTTTTCCTATGTGTAATTTTATGTACATATTGTAATATCTTATAATATTTAAACAAATAATATTTTTGTAATATATGGTAGCGAGTATAATAACGAACACAGACAGATTATAATTGCTTCAGACATTTCGGCACACGATAGTGCCCGTCTTCAGTTAATTATTCAGAAAATGTAATTTATATTATTAATTTATAATTAATAATTGAAGGGTAGAAATGCAAAAGGAGACAAGCGCCATTTTTCACTTTTTTCAGGAGAGATTAAAAACATGTTGTAAATTCAGCGGGACCATTTAAGAAAAAAATAAGAAAAAGCTTTCGAGATACTTTCATGCTATATCGAACTAAAAAAAGTTTGTTCACAAAAAGCTATCCGGTTTCGAGAAATTGAATGAAACAGGTCACGTTTCGAGGTTAGATTTTGGGTCCGTATCGACTTTTAACATCTTTCAACATTCATTGTGGAGTCAATTTGCAGTTTAAGAAAAAACTACAAATTTGAATTCTAGCTATTGAATGGACGAATTGATTTCCAAAAAGTTTGTTTAAAAAAAATCATGCAGTTTCGCGAAATTTGAAAATCCAATTATGACTTCGAAATGGTGTAAAACTGACATTTTAACTTCACAATAATGACGATAGCAGTAATAATTTTGCATATTTCCAAAAAATGAGGAATTGGATTTTAGTTTATTCAGTGCTGAACGGAAGGGACCCAATAGTAATTAAAAGTAATTAGCCAGTGTCGAGAGAAATGAAATTTGATTTTTTAGTTTATGGTTAGAAAAGCTTCTTGGACTGTGAACACAATAACACAAATTTTGAAAAATGATGCCCCAAAAAAATCCTTTGGCAGGCATGTGTAATAGAATTTATCTGATTTTTTGAGCTAATAAACCCGATTTCGAAAATTTGGCGCTTGACTCCTTTTGCATTTCTACCCTTCAATTTAAGAGTTATTGTATGCAACTATTTTTAATCTTTTATTATTACAGTTTATTTATAATTGAACGTGTTTATAACATTGTTAATGTAGAATTCACTTAGTATTAAAAGAAATAATATTTATAATGGTTTTTTGTAATAATTCTTACATAATAATTAATAAATAGTTAATCTCAAAAAAATTAAGTACTGTCTCTTAATTTTGTGTTCAAAATCTTCCAAAATCTACATTCAGTTAACATTTTTTGAAACTTTCACAAGTTTTAAATTATTTTTGAATATTTTTCATTCTAAAATTTTGTATTCTTGCAAAATTGAACATTTTTTATAGAAAATCTTCTTTATTCTTTTACGAAATTTTAGGAAATCATTCGAAATGTTTTGGAATATTTTTTTCTTAGAATTAATTTCTCAAGTAAAAAATCATATGAAATTTTCCAAAGAAAAAAAGAATTTTCAGCGAAATAATTACAATTTTAACCAAACAGATAAATTTTCAACTACAATTATGAATCTTCCTACAATATTTTTTTCGAACATTTTTAGAAATCTTTCAAAATTTGTTGGAATTTTCTTTAAAAATTAATTTTTTTAAATAAAAAATCATTTAATTTTTTAAAATTGCTAAACAGTCAAATTTGCATTTAAAAAAAATTCATTTTCTACCAAAAATGAAATAGTTAAGTTCTCAATTTCAAAAATTAATTTTCAACCAAGACAAAAACGAATTTTCAAGAAAATTGTAAAATTTTCGACCCAAGAATTTAATTTTTTACTAAAATTCTGAAGCTTCAACTAAAAAAAAAAATACATTTTCATTATTCCAGTTCCACTTTCGACCAAATAGTGTATTATTATATTTTTGTTGAAAATCCAACTGCTTCGTAGAATATTCGTCATTTTTACTTGAAAATTCAACAATTTGGTAGACATTTTTTTTTACTTTTTTTGAGCAACAAAACTTTCTTGTTTGAAAATTCATCTCTTGGTAAAAACTTCATTTTTTTTTTTTGTTAAAAATGCGACTGCTTGGTTAACGTTAATTTGTTTTGGTTGAGGATTTAAACATTATGTTGACAATTGGCCTTTTTTGATGATAGGAACTGTTTGTACTTCCAAATAATTTTTTTTTAAATGTAAATATTTGGTTGCAAATTTTTTAGTTTAAATTAATTTTGTTATTTGAACATTTGTCTTATTTGGTAGAAAAGCAATCTTCTTGGTAAAACATTGACCTATTTGGTCGAAAATTAAAATTTTTGTTAAAAATTCATATTTTCGGGTAGAAAATTCGACTATTTTGTATGAATTCGTCCTTTTGACTTGAAAATTCAATAATTTGGTTTAAATTTGTATTATTTCTTATCTAAAAAATTGTTTTTGGAAATAATGAAAACATTTTGTTCAATATTCGCCTTGATTTGAAAATTCATCTCCTTTGGTAGAAATTTCATTCTTTTTTTTCGTTGAAAATTCAAATATTTGATTATCTCCTATTTTGAATCAGTTAAAATTTGTATTCATATTAATTACATAGCTACTAAATTCTAGCTATGAGTTCGATTTTTTTACTGGTCAATCTTTTTTGGTTGGAAACTCAACTATTTTATTTTCTACCAAAATATGAATTTTCAACTGAAAAAGACCCATTTCAACCAAAAATGGAATAATTAAATTTTTGGTTGGAAAATGAATTTTTAACAAATTACAGTTGAATTCAAACAGAAAAGATAATTTTTCAACATCTTTTAAACTGACTCGAATTATTCCTACAATTTTGAAAAATATTAAATATAAAAAATTGTCTCGAATCTTCCATGTTTTTTTCAAACATTTTGAGAAATCCTTCGAAATTTGCTGGAATTTTCTTTAAAAATTAATTTTTCAAAATATAAAATCATTTATAAGTTGCCCAGGAATCTTAAGAAAATTTTTTGTTTTCTTGAAACCTGTCCAAATTCTTAAATGATGGTACTTTTCCTAAAATGTTTAGAACATTCTGCATAATTAAAAAAAAGGTGGAGTCTACACTGCCGGTTGTTTTTCACGAAAGACGAAATACGAAATAAGAGAGAATTACCTATATAGTCATGCAAATACCTGAAAATATAATTTTCGAGGTCAAAACTAATAAAAATCATGTTTTTAAAAATAAAAATAAACTGTTAGTTTTTTTTTTTTTCAAGAAAATGCGGCGAGCGTAGACCAAGTATTTTCGTTGTGAATAGGAACTTCGTTAAACATAACGGATTATTTATTTAAATTGCGAAAATGGTTACTTATTAGAATGAAAAATTATCGATTTTATTATTTGATTAAATATATTTTCAAAAATGAAAAAATATGATGAAAGACTTGTGATAAGCAATTATATTTTACGAAAATATTTTAAAACATGAAGCTTTGTCCCATGTGCCTAGTGTTATTGTTTGACCCTCGGTATCGGGCATCTTGCTAGTTAACGTCACATCCTAAAACACTAATATTAATTTTGAATCACGTATGACCAATAAACGCACTGTGCAACGTAAGGGCAATAGGTCAACCGCCTAAAGTTGGGATATTTTAAGCAAATAATCAGTATTTTGTTTAAATAAAAAGAATTTTGTATAATAAATATAAAACACTATTTTTGTGACCAATCGCAGGGGTGCTTTTCGCCCCACGTGACGTTGGAAAGGGATAGGGGATTGACCAACCTTATTTTTGTGACCAGTCACAGGGGTGCCTTCCCGCCCCCCATGAGACATTGGAAAGGGGTATGGTTTTCTAGCTAGAAGTTAGAGTAAGAATTATAAATCCTTATTTGTCAAAAATGTTAAAAAAATTTGTTAAAATGAAAATACAATTATCGTCTTAATTTGAACTACTGAATTCTATAATAAAAATGAATTAATTTAATTTTACAATTTTATAAAATTATAAAATAACAGGGTTCACAGCGCAGAAGGAGCTCAAAAAAAGGGAAATAGGGTAATTTTCTCACGAAAAAGGGGAAAAATAGGGGAATGATTAAACATTTCTGTTTACATGTCGAAAAGAAAAAACAATTTTTTTATAACAAATGTGACATTTAAAAAAAAATCAATGATTTCTGCCATTAAAGAATTTTTTAAAATTGGATACTTTCAATGTAAATTTAAAACTACTCACTTCAGTTGAGCGAAATGAAAATACTAAAATTAGTCTAATCGGTAAATATCTTCAGTTGTCTTTTCGAAATTTACAATTAAAAATTGTAATAATTCGAAAAAAAAATTTGCCTTATTTAAATTTTTTTTAAATGTACTAAAACATGTTTTTTGGATTTATTCGAACCTGAAATTTCTTCAGCTTGAACCAAAGAAACACGTTATTATTTTTTATTCATGAGAAACATTTTTTTCATGGTGTTTATAACGTTCCAAAATCGCAAAAAAGATAAGAAATCCCAAACTGAATTTTCGCCCAAATTGTTGAATGTTGAAGTCTGAAAGAAGAATTTTCTACAATGCAGTTGATTTTTCAACACAAAAATATGAATTTTCAATTAAAAAGTCAATTTTCAGCCAAAAAGTAAATTTTTTAGTTAAAAACCCTAGCTTTTAACAAACAAACAAAAATGTTAACTGAAATGATGAATTTTTAACTGAAAAATGACGAATGGACGAATTTTTTACAAATTACATACATTTTTAACCGAATATTTGAATTTTCAAAATAAAAAAGATCAATTTTGAATCAAAAATTGAATTGCTACATTTTTATTTGAAAAAATTCATTCTCAAATGAAAAAAAAAATTTTCTACCAAATTATTGAATTGTTGAGCAACAAAAAAGAACTTTCTACAATATATTTTAATTTTTAACTCAAAAATATAAGCTTTCAATACAAAAAATAACTTTGAATCAAAAATTGCAATGTTCAGTTTGAAAAAATGATTTTTTAACAAAGTAGTTTGATTTTCAACCAAAAAGATAGCTTTTCAACAAAATAATTATATTTCCAACCAAATAGTTCAATTTTAACCAACTTTCTGCCAAAAAATATAACTTTTGAACGAAATTTGAACTTGCAACAAAATAGTTGAATTTTCGACTAAAAATTATCAATTTTCAAACACAAATGGAACAGTTCAATTATTGTGAGTTTAAAAAAATTAATTTTTAACGAAAAATAGTTTCAATAAACGTTAAATTTTCAAGTGAGGATTTAAAAAAAATTAGAAATTGCTCAAGTTGGAACATTCAAAGTTGCAGTTGATGAATTTGGAATATTCCATTTTTTAATTGAGTATTTAACTTTGTACATTTAAACTGAAATGTGTTAATCTTCTCATAATTATTTAAAAAGTACTATATATTTTTTAACTGTTCCAATTTTATATTTAATAATAACTTGTCTCCAGTTTTCACATTTTCCACTTGCTTTAAAATGTATCATCTTCACATTTTTTTAAAGGGTATTTATTTTTAATTATTTATTCATAAATAATTTATTTGAATGCTATAATTGATTTAATTATTATTGGGTACAATTTCAAGTATCGTATATTTGAAGAGAAAAGGGGAAAAAGGGGAAGTTTCTTGAGAATAGGGAATTTCAAGAAAAAAAAGGGAAACTAAGAAAAAGAGGGGAAGCAAAAAAGGGAAAAGAAAATCTGAAAATCCTTAAGTATAAAAAGGTACAAGCTAAATAATGAGCTGCTATCTCATTATCAAAAACGGATCTAAGTATCATTAAAAAAATCGATAAATGTCACTAATGAAAAGTTTTAAAATAAGGTTAACATTTTTTAAAATTATTTTATTTCCCCATACAGTTCTAAAATAGAAATTAAAAAAAAAGATCCAGGAAAATTAAAATAATATTCAGAAATAAAGGCAAAGAAATGGTTTATTGGCCTGATTTTAAAATATCCATAAAATTATTAAATAATATTTGTTTATTTACTTTTCTATTTTTCTCGAAATTGATAGTTTAGTGATAAAGCTGCTTTATGAGAAACAGGTTGAACTGTAATTTTCAATTTAAAAAAGTTACTTTTCATATCGAAATTTTGATATGAACCAAATTTCTAGAAAATCTATTCACAATAATAATAAAATTATCTTGATTTAATTCGAGTACTTTAAGAACTTTTCAACGGATTAAATAAAATTTTACGTCAATTCACTAGACATGAACTTCATTCATCGCTAAAATACTAGCGGAATGCGGATTGATAAGGTACTATATTGTTATAAATTTCGAAAAAGTTTAGTATCATTATAAATAAAATTAAACTTCCGGAAAAAAGAGCAGAATATTTGAATTTAAAAGTACATTATAAATACTTCGCAATCTCTTTTTAATACTGCAATTCGTTCACGTCTAAAATTTGAATGAGAACTTTTTTCTACAACCTGCGGCAATTTTGAATCAAAACAAAAATAGAGCACCAAGATTTAAAAGTATTTTTAGAAGTTAAGTGGAATCGAATGTTATACATTTCAGCCATTTTTCGTAAACTACTCCAAATTAATAAAAACTAGTTGAAAACACGCGTGTCACAGCGAAAGTACTACAATAATTAAAGCTCGATTAAAAATAGTGCAATAAAAAAACTATGCATATAAAACCGGAAAATTATGGCAATAAAAATGCCAGTTCTCGAACAGGTTTCCCGTCCGATTGGAGCGCTATCATTGTTTACACAATGTCAACGACATTCTAACCACAATTCATCCCAGCAAATGACTATGAATTTGCTCATTTTCTTCATTCACAACAATAAATACAAAAATGAAAATCGAAAATGATACGTACATCAAAATCGCATGACAATCAGCTGCTACCATCCGAAATGATCCAAAACTGAATCCAAATTGTTGCATAGGTTCGCGATCATGGATCGAAAAAAACAAAGGCAATCACTCACGATAATGATAAAACTATCTCTAACACTTGCATGAATTTGTCTCTCAGGCTCAGTCGTTCTTCAGCGAAACCTGCGGCATAGTGTAGTAAACCCCGTAAAACACACAATAAAGAAACCAAAGAAGCGCACTTTACTCTCTCGAATTCAACGTCGATCCCGTCGACAACCAGAATGTGAGTGGGATTATTTCACGCATTTTTTTCGTCTTTTTTCTACATCTCGGAGAGAAAGGACGAAGCAATCAGAACCAACGCGAAACACTTTTTCACTACTGAATCACCCGAGACAACGTAAATGTAACCTCACTTTTTCCCTCTCCCGTGAACCGCAACCGAGGAGTCGCCGCGCGAAACGAAAACCACGAAAACGCTCCGTGTGTATTTCGAGTTGACTCTTGGGGCACCGTGTAGCCGTTTTGACCTAATCGACCCCGATTTTTACCTGTGGCCAACAGTCCCGGACCCCGAACAAAGACTGCCTGGAGACCCTCGCCCTGAGGATCCTCCTGGATATTTTTGTGTGTGTGTGTGGAGGCGCTAGTGTCGCTAGAAAGGTTCCGATCCGATATTCTTTCGAGAACAAAAGAATATCCGCAATTAAGGACATTTATGATCATTTTACGAATTTTCAAGTGCTTTAAATGAAAAAAAAACCATACAAATATTTTAGTATTTTGCCTGGAAGTATTCTGCAAATTTAATTTCAAATGTAGCTAATAATTGATTTATTTGCGTACAGTTTATTTGAATATGAAATAGAAATCATTTTAAATCCAATTCCCGCTTTGAATTATTTTTGAATTTGAATAAAGTTCTCTCTTGACCTAGTGAAAAGTTTCATGAAACTTTGGAAACATTTCAAATCGAAGGCGGGAAAATTTAAAATATTTAAAAAGTGGTATCCAGTATTAAATGTAAACATTTAATTCTGTATTAATATATGATTATAGTAATATGATATCAATGTTAATTTTAATATCTACATTTATATTTATATAATTTCAGATTTCTAAGCTTATATTTCAAAGTACTGCAAATATATCAACATATATCAGTCTTTTGTGCATACATTTTTTTGTGCAAAAATCACGTTATTTTTTCTCTGAAAATTGTAACCACGCCCCCCCCCTTCTTAGGTTCCGTAAGTTTTTACTCCCCCCCCCTCCCACGCCTTATCTTACCTAATTTTTGCCGACTAAATTTTTTTCGTTAACTTATTTATGGGTCATCCAAAAATTAAGTAGGACGATTTGTGGGGGGGGGGGGGGATTGGGCAAAATCTCACTCTTCCTTATGAATTCACTAAGTGCTCCAACTTTCAACCAAGTAGTTTAATTTTCAACCAAAAAAAAAAAACAAATTCTCAACAAACAATGTAATAGTTGAATTTTTAAGAAAGACAATTTTTTGATTTAAAAAAAAAATGTCATCCAAAATGTGGAATTTTCAAGACAAAAAACGAGTTTTCTACAAAACAATTGAATTTACCACCAAATAGTTGAATTTTCAACCAAAAGATTATTTTGTTAGCAAAAACTGAATAGTTACATTTCCATAGCAAAAAAAAAATTTAGATGGAAAAAACACATTTTCTACAAAACAGTTGATTTTTCTACTAAATAGTTGAATTTTCTACAAAATTGTTGAATTTTACATCGAAAAAGATGAGTTTTCTACAAAAAAAGTTCAATTTTCAAGCCAAAAATATTAATTTGCAACCAAAAAATTGAATTTTCAAACGAATTTTTAAATTTTCAAAAAAAAAAAAATAATGATTAACAACAACAAAAATTCATTTTCTACAAAGTAATTGAATTTTAAACCTAAAAAAATAAAGTTTCAACAAAAAATATAAATTTAATATTTTTACCAGAAAATATTTTTATTTTAAATTAAACAGAGTTGAATTTAACCAAAAAAGAAAATTAATTTTCAAACGAAGGGATGCATTTTCAACATAAAATGTAATAGCTGATATTTCCATCGAAAAAATATTGAATTTTTAACCTTAGAGCAGTTTAATTCAATTAATGAAGACGAATTTTAAACAGAAAAGTTGAATTTTCACCTAAAACATATTAGTTTTCATTTTCTACCAAAAATGGAATAGTTATGTTCTAAATTAAAAAAATTAATTTTCAACCGAAAGAAGAACGAATTATTGAAAAATTGAAACATTTTCTTCCAAAGAAATGAGTTTTTTTTTACTAAAATGATGAATCTTCGACTAAAAAAAAAACATTTCACTTTTCACCAACTAGTTTATAATCACATTGTTGGTTGTGCAGTCATCTTTTTTGTTTTGTTTGAAAAGTCAATTATTTGGTCAAAAATGTGATTATTTTGTTAAAAATTCAATTGTTTTGTTGAGAAATCATTTTTTTTGTTTGTTAAAAATTCAACCATTGTGGTAGAAAATTGAATTCTGGGGTTGAGAATTAACTTTTTCGTTAAAAATTCAACTGCTTCGTGGAAAATTCTTCTTTTTGATTTGAAAATTCAATGATCTGGGAGACATTTTTTTACTTTCTTGAACAACAAATCTTTTTTGTTTGAAAATTCATCCCTTTTGGTAGAAACTTAATCGTTGTTGGTTAAAATGGAACTGTAAGGTTGAAAATTAATTTGTTTCAATTGAGGATTCAACCATTTTTTTTAAATTTGTCTATTTGAATGAATTCAACTGTTTCTGCTTACAAATAAAAATCTTTTTTTTTTTAAAGTAACTATTTTGTTTGAAATTTTTGTTTTGTTTGGTTAAAAATTACTTTTTTCTACTGAAAATTTAATTATTCTAGTTGAAGATGCATCATATAAGTGGAAATTTCAACTGTTTGGTTCAAAATGTAGATTTATGGTTGAAAATTTATTTTTTATTGGGTAGAAGATTAATCTTCTGAGTATAAAATTTGAAATTTCTGTTATTTCTTGTCGGAAAATTAGTTTTTTGTTGAAAATTCAACTATTTTGTTCAATATTAGCTTTTTTGAAAATTCATCACTTTTGGTAGAAATTTAATCTTTTTCTCATTAAAAATGTAACTGTTTCATTCTTTATAAATTTGAACCACTAAAATCTTTTAGTAATATCAAATAGTGACTGACTTCTAGCTATAAATCATTTATTTCTAAATGATAAATCAGTGAAACTGACTAATTTATCAAACAACAATTCTAGCTAAGAATCAGATATTTTTAATGATGAATCAGTAAAAGTCACTAATTTAACAGTGTAAATAATTGATTCAACTATTCATATTGATGATTCAACTATTTTGTTAAAAATTCGTCTTTCTAATTTGTTGAAAAAATC
>CAKNXH010085765.1:7701-25789 GCA_932178445.1 Andricus quercusramuli | reverse complement strand
TGAAAATTCAACAATAATTTGACTTAAAATTCATGTTTTTTGTTGAAAAATTTCTTTTTTTGGTAGAAATTTAATCTTTAATCCTTTTTGGTAGAAAATTCAAATGTTCAGTTGAAAATTATTTGTTTTGGTTGAGGATTCAACTATTCTGTTGAAAATTCCTACTTTTTGGTTGAACCATCATCTACTTGATTCAATGCTTAACTACTTTTTAAAAAATTGCTACAATTGATGCATCATTTTAGTGTAAAATTGATCTGTTTTGTAGAAGATTCGCCTGTCTGGCTTGAAAATTCTACAATTTGGTAGAAAATTGAACTATTTGGTGCAAAATTAACTTTTTTTGTTGAAAATTCATAATTTTATTAAAAAATATATCTCTTTTGTTAAAAACATGTTTGGTTAAAAATACATTAATTTTTATTTTTAGGAATTAATTTTTCAAACCGAAAATGTAACTATTCCATTTTTTTCGAAAATGATATTTTTAATTAATAATTAATTTTTTCTAGATGAAAATTCAACAATAATTTGACTTAAAATTCATGTTTTTTGTTGAAGAATTTCTTTTTTTGGTAGAAATTTAATCTTTAATCCTTTTTGGTAGAAAATTCAAATGTTCAGTTGAAAATTATTTGTTTTGGTTGAGGATTCAACTATTCTGTTGAAAATTCCTATTTTTTGGTTGAACCATCATCTACTTGATTCAATGCTTAACTACTTTTTAAAAAATTGTTACAATTGATGCATCATTTTAGTGTAAAATTGATCTGTTTTGTAGAACATTCGCCTGTCTGGCTTGAAAATTCAACAATTTGGTAGAAAATTGAACTACTTGGTGCAAAATTAACTTTTTTTGTTGAAAATTCATATTTTTCGTGGTAATTTCAACTACACATTTGCTTAGAAATTTATCTTTTTTGGTTTAATTTAACAGGTTGAAAATGATGTTTTTTCCCATTAATATTTTTAATCGAAAATTTTGACTATTCAATTTTTGGTTAGAAAAAAAAATCTTTTTTAATAGACAATTCGACTATTTGTTTCAAACTATATCTTGCTTGATTAAAACTACATTTATTTGGTTGTAGATTTAACTATTTTGTTAAAAAATCATCTTTTTTTCCAAAATTCATCGATTTCTGTGGTAGAAAAGTCACCTTTCTGGGTTGAAAATGAACTTTTTTGTTGAAGAGTCAACTTCTCGGGTTGGAACTTCAACAAATTGGTTAAAAATTTATCTTTTTTACTTAATTTAACGCGTTAAAAATTTTATTTGTTTTAAAATTAAATTTTTGGACTTAAAATTTAGAAAATTCCATTTTTGGTCCAAAAAAATCTTTTATAGTTAAAAATTCAACTATTTGGTTTAAAATTCATCTTTCATGAATGAAATGTCAGCTATTTGGGTAAGGATTCAACTATTTTGTTAAAAATTTACCTTTTTTAGTAGAAAGTTCAACTGTTTTGTTAAAATTTCCTCCTTTTGGATTGGAACTTCAGCTTTTATGGTAGAAAAATCATCTTCTTGGTTGAAAATTCATCTTTTTTGGTTGAAAATGAACTTTTCTGCTCGCAAGTTCTACCAGTTGGTTATTAATGCAAATGTTTAGTTAAAAATTAATTTTGTTGTTGTTGAAAATTCGTCGTTTAGGTTTGAACACTCATCTATTTGGCTAGAAAATCTTTTGTGGTTGGAAATTCAACTATTTTGTTAAAAATGCAATATACTTGAAATCTTAGGAATTAAAAGTGCTTCATATTGAATTCAATTTATGGTATTTGCCACAGGCAACAGGCCACAGGGTGTCCATAAAAGTTCATTTTCAAAATTCCCTGGCTTTTCCCTGACCGCAATTATTCATTTTCCCTGACCATTAATATTAAACAACCAGAATTTGAATCTTGTATCATTTTTTGAATTTAAGTTTCGAATATTTGGTCCATTTTCTGTATTAACATATATTACAAATGTTTATTGGTGAAAAAGACCCTCTTTTTTATTAGCTCCGGTGGGAATTGAACCCACGTAAACGTGGGTCAATATATAATGTCGTTTCGAAAGTCATGATAACTTCGAGAAAAAAAAATTCTCGATCCGCCGTAACTTAGTGGTAAGAGCACCTGACCGGCAATCAGTTTACATGGGTTCAATTCCCACCTGAGCTAATAACAAGAGGGTATTTTTCAACAATAAACATTATTAATATTTGCTGATGCAGAAAATAAACCAACTAATGGAAATTCGAATTGAAAATCTTGAATATTTAGTCACAATGATCGACACTCCTTCAACATCTAATATATTTAATATTGAAACTTTCATGAACAGAACAAAATAATTTCAAATGAAAATTAAACAATTAAACATTTATTTATTTCAACCAAAGGAATAGTCGGATTTTCAACCGAGAAGATTAATTTTCTATACCAAAAAAACGACCTTTCAACAAAATACATGAATTTCCACACAAACAGTTGAATTTTCAACTAAAAAAGGTACATTTTCAACCCAAACTTGAAGTGAATTTTCAGAAAAAATTGAATTTTCAACAAAAATAAAATAAACTTTCAACAAAGTAGTTGAACTTTCAACAGTCGAGATACATTTTCAACTAAAATAATGAATATTCAATTGGAATAGTTCAATTTTCTGTTAAACATTTTTTATAAATTAATTTAAAAAAAAGGTTCAGCGTTCAGCCAAGTAATAAATTTTTAACCAAAAAGATTAAATTTATATCAGAAAAAGATGAATTTTCAAAAAAAAGGGTCCAGTTAAATTTTCAACACCAAAATATGAATTTTCAACAAATTAATTTTTTAATAAAATAGTTGAATTTTCAAACAAATAATAAAATTTGTAACTAAAAATATAATTGACAGGAGGAAAAAAAGAAAAAAAGAAATAGAAAGCAAATCAATTACTGGCAAGAATATTATTTCAAGGTGGCTGCGAACTTCATTTCCAACATTGCTGACATTCCCTGGCCAATAAAATTCCCCGACTTTTCCCCCATTTCCAGGTTTTCCCTGACCTACGGCCACTCTGAATCTAGCTGATGTTTTAATTTGCAGACTTTACAGAGTTTACATGTATTGAGATTAGCAAAATAAAGAATTTCCGAATTTATGTTTGAAAAACCTCGTAAATAAAAACTGAAATTTCTCAAGACACTGGCCTTGTTTGAACCAATGAATTTCATTGAGAACAGTAACAGATAATGGAAATTTAAGTTGTTTTCCTACCTGAGTATCTTTAACAAACACGACTGAAATTTCAATAAATTTGAGTCACTGATTTCTAGTGAAATTTAAATGATTGTGAAAGACTTTTCATACAAAAATAAGAACCTTCTGTGAGAAAGGTATTCTATTAGTTCACTTTTCAAAATAGTGCCTAGGTAAATAGGTTCATTATCTAAGATTTTCAATTAAAAATGGCAACATTTTGTGTATTTTTTAAATTAATTTTAAAAAAATGAATGAATGAGATTGGTGGGTTTTCTTCGACAAAACAGATTTTGCCTTTGGGGAAAATTTCCTAACATGAAACATTTTCGAAACAAAAAAATTATCCGAAAAGCAAAACATCAAAAACCTAAAATTCATCAAATTGACCAAGTTTGAATTTTAACAAACCAATAATTGTGCCAAAGAAAAAAAGTGTTTTTTCGCCTAGCACAAACCAACCCAGGACTTGATTCAACAAAAAACAACCTTCTTGACATTGTTCGTTTGTTATAAAAATAAAAAAATTATTCATCCGATAAAGTAGATCTTCTATGAGATTTTTCTCTAGTCGTGGATATTTGGAAATAAGGACAGAATTATGATGCAACTATATGAATTAGTGATTCTTTAATTTTCCTAGCAGTTACTCTTTCTCAGCTGAATATGCAAAAGATCTTAATGCAGTAATTGCGAATCAAATATTAACTGACTTCTGTCGATAAATTTCATTAATCGCGTCTCAAATGCAGTGCATAATAGGGTCTCGGTTGAAATTCAGCGAGGGAAATGAGTCGTTTGAAAAATCGTGTAAACTCAGAATAAAACATAATTTGATTCCGTTCAGAAGGTGATTAGCTAATGCGTGGCATGCTGCCCAATTCACTTTAGGTGGCATTTAATCCGTTTTGAGGAATGAAAATTGTCACCGACTTGGCATTCGGTCTTGTTTTATTTTTGGTTATCAAACATTAGCGTATGCTTCACCCAGATATATAGAGCTAATTGTAAATCACAAACCCTAATTGGTTTACCATTAAATATGCTAATAACTTAAAATTAAACCTGGCCTTTTTCACCTGTCCATTTTAATCAGAAAGAGTTAATTTCCTTACTTTAACTTAATTCGATATTTACTCGTTATTATACCAAAAATAATATTCGATAATTATATTACTCTTTATAATGATTTACTTTCAATCAATTTTCCTCAATCTCTAAAATTTAAATAACACATTTTTGAAATAGATTCGGTGATTAATAAATGAATTTGATTTTTTCAAATACGAGTGAAAACTACTTCAGATTAGTTTGCACATGCAGAGCGTCGGTGACCCGTGAAGCGAAAGTTCTTTTGTTCTTAGGAACTGAGATTCCATATATGTAGTGGCTTAAAGTTCTTTTTATGAAACTGTTTCTACGTAACAACTGATTCCAGCTTGATTCCAGGGTATTCAATAAAACCGACCTCGGTCTAAATTTTTAAAACTGAAAACGAGTGAGCTCCGATAGAAAATTAAACAATAATTATTCAGTCTCTGAAAAAGTTATTTTAGTATTTAAATTCAGATACGGTTTCATCCCTTGATTATTGATGTTCAATACATAGGGTTATATGAACATAAATAGTTTAATCGCAGGTGTTCCATTTATGGACTGTGACGGCATTTCCCTCATTATCAGACAATACTGTATATACATCAGAATTCATGTTATGAATACTCATTAAATAGAAAATAGAAATAGTCTTATCACTGTTACTGATTCATCATGATACTATTTTCAAAGGATTGTTTTTAACAATAAAGATAGTTTTTAACTTCAAAAAGCACTGAGATTGGGTATTTAAGTTTGAATAATTCAAAATTTAAACAATTTTAAAGAAATTCAAATTGAAGTCTTAAAAAATTGGAATTATTTCTTGTGACATATCAAATGATTCAAACAGGGTGTCTAGCGTTTCTTGAAACAAAAATTCCAGGACTTTTCCAGGTTTTCCAGGGCAGAAATATACATTTTTGCAGGTACTTTTTTACAGTAAAAAAATAATACTTTCCACGAAACATAGTAGAAATAGTAGGTCTAGTGGAACTTAAAAAATGTCATAAGCGAAATTTCTCTTACGCCCCTAAAACCTGATTTTATAGAACAAAAAGTTTTTTTTGGTCATTGTTCATTTTATCAAGGTGAAACATCACGACGCTACGATAGAAAATATTCAAAGTTTCTCTCTTTTCAGCTTTAAAAACAATTTAATGAAACTTTTGAAATTCAATATTTTTTTGCTGTTTATAATTTAGCTAATTTAGGTTTATTTGCAATGAAATAATGAAATTGTCAACAAATAAGTTGATTTTTTAACCAAATTGTTGAGTTTGCAACCTTCAAAGATGAATTATACAATGAATTGATAATCGAATTTGAAACAGAAAAGATTAAACTTCAACTAAAAACAATTGCATCTCCAACAAAATAATTCAATTTTTTGGAAGACAGTTTAATTCTTAACAAAACGGTGAATTTCAAATCCAAAAGGACGAATTTTTTGTCAAAATAGGCGAATGTTCAACAAACCAGTTGAATTTGCAACCAAAACTTTAACCAAAAATAGTTCAATTTTCAACACGAAAATTGGAATGTTCGACAAAAAGACGAATTCTCAACGTAAAATTAAATAGTTGGTATTTCAACAACAACAAAAACTAATTTTTAATAAAATAGTTAAATTTTCAATAACCAAAGAGTTGAATTAAAAAAAAATTCAATAAAATAGTGACATTTTTAACCAAATATTTTAACTTTTAACCTACAAAGATGAATTCTTAACCAAAACGACGAATTTTCAACAAAGGAAATTAATTTTCTACCAAAAAATGACAAATTTTCAACAAAATAAACCAATTTGCAAACAAATAATAACATAGATTTTCAACCGGATAGTTAAATTTTCTACTAAAGACAATAAATTTCCATCAAAAAATGGAATAGTTAAATTTTCAGTTTAAAAAATAATTGTTCGCAGAAAAACAAGGATTTTCAACAAAATAGTTAAGTCTTCAACCAATATACTAAATTTGAAGAAAAGTAGTTAAATTTTCAATCAAGTAGTTGAATTTTCAATTAGGAAGATTTTTAATTTCTACCAAAAAAAAAATAAATTTACTGAAAAAATATGAATTTTCAACAAAAACTGGAATAGTTCAATTTTCAACAAATGAAATGAGTTTCGAACAAAGTAGTTCTGCGTCCAACCAAAAGGTTGAATTTTCGACTAAAAACGATCAATTTTCAACCTAAAATGGAATAGTTGAATTTTCAATTCAAAAAAATAATTTTCATACAAAAATCAAGTGTTTTCAACAAAATAGTACAATTTTCAGTCAATAAGATGATTTCTTATTACAGCTTTTTTAGATTCCAACAAATTAATTGAATTTTTAATAAAGAGAATAAATTTTCTAATAAAAAAGAGATGAATTTACAACAACAACAAACGAATTTGCAATAAAATAGTCAAATTTTTAACCTTTAACCAAATTGTTTGACTTTTAACCTACGAATTCTGAACCGAAACGACGAATTTTCTACCAAAAAAGACAAATTTTCAACAAAATACACCAATTTACAGACAAATAATTTAATTTTTAACTAAAGATGATTAATTTTCAGTAAAATAGATTTGAACTAAATAGCTGAATTTTGAACCGAAGAGAGGAGTTTTCAACTAAAAAATAATGAATCTGGCATTCTGCAACCAAAGAATGAATGTTTAATAACGTATGTCAAATTTTAACAAACAAATAAAAATTTCTACAAAACAGTTGAATTTTTAATCAGAAAATATTAATTTTCAACAAAAAAGTTAATTTTTAACCAAAAAATTGCAGTTTTAATCAAAAGAGAGAAATTTTCCACCAACAGGATTACTTTTCTACCAATAAAGATCAATTTTTGACTTAAAAAAAAAACATTAAATTTCAGAAAAACAAAAAAATGGGAAAGTTACAAATTCAATACAAAGGTTAACAAATTCATTTTAAATGAAAAAAAGAATTTTCAACAAAATATTTAAATTTTCAATCAAAGAGATCAACCCTCAAACAAATAAATTTTTAACAAAGTGGTTCAAGTTTTACCCAAGTGATTGAATTTTCAGCCAAAAATGGTTATGTTTTTAGTTAAAAAATTTTTTTTTCAACCAAAAAAAGGCATTTTCAACCAAAACAAAAATTTCAGAACCATGAGCAAAAGTCAAGGACTTTTCCAGGTTTTTTTCTAGGTAAAAAAAGAATTACAGGACTTTTCCAGGTTTTCAAGAATTTCCAGGACACTAGACACCTTGATTCAAATGAAATCAATTGATAAATGTTTTTCTCGAAATTTTTTAAAATTCACGATAAGAATAAAATAAATGCACTCTGTTATTTTTACAATTTTGCGACATCTTTTTTTTAGTTATTGTATATGTATAGCTTTAATTCATATCCAGTGGAAGATTGCCAAGACTCACGATTGGTCAAATGTTGGACCAAGTTTGGAGCTTCAAGCCGGGCACCCGGCCAATATTGGCCAAGCATTGGGCCAATCGTACATGTCCCACAGGGAAATGTACCTAAAGTTTCTAAAGTTCAAATGTGTAAATATCAAATCTCCTCCTACTAGAAGCACGAATGAAACGCACATAACATAAGGTTTTCCTATGTGTAATTTTATGTACATATTGTAATATCTTATAATATTTAAACAAATAATATTTTTGTAATATATGGTAGCGAGTATAATAACGAACACAGACAGATTATAATTGCTTCAGACATTTCGGCACACGATAGTGCCCGTCTTCAGTTAATTATTCAGAAAATGTAATTTATATTATTAATTTATAATTAATAATTGAAGGGTAGAAATGCAAAAGGAGACAAGCGCCATTTTTCACTTTTTTCAGGAGAGATTAAAAACATGTTGTAAATTCAGCGGGACCATTTAAGAAAAAAATAAGAAAAAGCTTTCGAGATACTTTCATGCTATATCGAACTAAAAAAAGTTTGTTCACAAAAAGCTATCCGGTTTCGAGAAATTGAATGAAACAGGTCACGTTTCGAGGTTAGATTTTGGGTCCGTATCGACTTTTAACATCTTTCAACATTCATTGTGGAGTCAATTTGCAGTTTAAGAAAAAACTACAAATTTGAATTCTAGCTATTGAATGGACGAATTGATTTCCAAAAAGTTTGTTTAAAAAAAATCATGCAGTTTCGCGAAATTTGAAAATCCAATTATGACTTCGAAATGGTGTAAAACTGACATTTTAACTTCACAATAATGACGATAGCAGTAATAATTTTGCATATTTCCAAAAAATGAGGAATTGGATTTTAGTTTATTCAGTGCTGAACGGAAGGGACCCAATAGTAATTAAAAGTAATTAGCCAGTGTCGAGAGAAATGAAATTTGATTTTTTAGTTTATGGTTAGAAAAGCTTCTTGGACTGTGAACACAATAACACAAATTTTGAAAAATGATGCCCCAAAAAAATCCTTTGGCAGGCATGTGTAATAGAATTTATCTGATTTTTTGAGCTAATAAACCCGATTTCGAAAATTTGGCGCTTGACTCCTTTTGCATTTCTACCCTTCAATTTAAGAGTTATTGTATGCAACTATTTTTAATCTTTTATTATTACAGTTTATTTATAATTGAACGTGTTTATAACATTGTTAATGTAGAATTCACTTAGTATTAAAAGAAATAATATTTATAATGGTTTTTTGTAATAATTCTTACATAATAATTAATAAATAGTTAATCTCAAAAAAATTAAGTACTGTCTCTTAATTTTGTGTTCAAAATCTTCCAAAATCTACATTCAGTTAACATTTTTTGAAACTTTCACAAGTTTTAAATTATTTTTGAATATTTTTCATTCTAAAATTTTGTATTCTTGCAAAATTGAACATTTTTTATAGAAAATCTTCTTTATTCTTTTACGAAATTTTAGGAAATCATTCGAAATGTTTTGGAATATTTTTTTCTTAGAATTAATTTCTCAAGTAAAAAATCATATGAAATTTTCCAAAGAAAAAAAGAATTTTCAGCGAAATAATTACAATTTTAACCAAACAGATAAATTTTCAACTACAATTATGAATCTTCCTACAATATTTTTTTCGAACATTTTTAGAAATCTTTCAAAATTTGTTGGAATTTTCTTTAAAAATTAATTTTTTTAAATAAAAAATCATTTAATTTTTTAAAATTGCTAAACAGTCAAATTTGCATTTAAAAAAAATTCATTTTCTACCAAAAATGAAATAGTTAAGTTCTCAATTTCAAAAATTAATTTTCAACCAAGACAAAAACGAATTTTCAAGAAAATTGTAAAATTTTCGACCCAAGAATTTAATTTTTTACTAAAATTCTGAAGCTTCAACTAAAAAAAAAAATACATTTTCATTATTCCAGTTCCACTTTCGACCAAATAGTGTATTATTATATTTTTGTTGAAAATCCAACTGCTTCGTAGAATATTCGTCATTTTTACTTGAAAATTCAACAATTTGGTAGACATTTTTTTTTACTTTTTTTGAGCAACAAAACTTTCTTGTTTGAAAATTCATCTCTTGGTAAAAACTTCATTTTTTTTTTTTGTTAAAAATGCGACTGCTTGGTTAACGTTAATTTGTTTTGGTTGAGGATTTAAACATTATGTTGACAATTGGCCTTTTTTGATGATAGGAACTGTTTGTACTTCCAAATAATTTTTTTTTAAATGTAAATATTTGGTTGCAAATTTTTTAGTTTAAATTAATTTTGTTATTTGAACATTTGTCTTATTTGGTAGAAAAGCAATCTTCTTGGTAAAACATTGACCTATTTGGTCGAAAATTAAAATTTTTGTTAAAAATTCATATTTTCGGGTAGAAAATTCGACTATTTTGTATGAATTCGTCCTTTTGACTTGAAAATTCAATAATTTGGTTTAAATTTGTATTATTTCTTATCTAAAAAATTGTTTTTGGAAATAATGAAAACATTTTGTTCAATATTCGCCTTGATTTGAAAATTCATCTCCTTTGGTAGAAATTTCATTCTTTTTTTTCGTTGAAAATTCAAATATTTGATTATCTCCTATTTTGAATCAGTTAAAATTTGTATTCATATTAATTACATAGCTACTAAATTCTAGCTATGAGTTCGATTTTTTTACTGGTCAATCTTTTTTGGTTGGAAACTCAACTATTTTATTTTCTACCAAAATATGAATTTTCAACTGAAAAAGACCCATTTCAACCAAAAATGGAATAATTAAATTTTTGGTTGGAAAATGAATTTTTAACAAATTACAGTTGAATTCAAACAGAAAAGATAATTTTTCAACATCTTTTAAACTGACTCGAATTATTCCTACAATTTTGAAAAATATTAAATATAAAAAATTGTCTCGAATCTTCCATGTTTTTTTCAAACATTTTGAGAAATCCTTCGAAATTTGCTGGAATTTTCTTTAAAAATTAATTTTTCAAAATATAAAATCATTTATAAGTTGCCCAGGAATCTTAAGAAAATTTTTTGTTTTCTTGAAACCTGTCCAAATTCTTAAATGATGGTACTTTTCCTAAAATGTTTAGAACATTCTGCATAATTAAAAAAAAGGTGGAGTCTACACTGCCGGTTGTTTTTCACGAAAGACGAAATACGAAATAAGAGAGAATTACCTATATAGTCATGCAAATACCTGAAAATATAATTTTCGAGGTCAAAACTAATAAAAATCATGTTTTTAAAAATAAAAATAAACTGTTAGTTTTTTTTTTTTTCAAGAAAATGCGGCGAGCGTAGACCAAGTATTTTCGTTGTGAATAGGAACTTCGTTAAACATAACGGATTATTTATTTAAATTGCGAAAATGGTTACTTATTAGAATGAAAAATTATCGATTTTATTATTTGATTAAATATATTTTCAAAAATGAAAAAATATGATGAAAGACTTGTGATAAGCAATTATATTTTACGAAAATATTTTAAAACATGAAGCTTTGTCCCATGTGCCTAGTGTTATTGTTTGACCCTCGGTATCGGGCATCTTGCTAGTTAACGTCACATCCTAAAACACTAATATTAATTTTGAATCACGTATGACCAATAAACGCACTGTGCAACGTAAGGGCAATAGGTCAACCGCCTAAAGTTGGGATATTTTAAGCAAATAATCAGTATTTTGTTTAAATAAAAAGAATTTTGTATAATCAATATAAAACACTATTTTTGTGACCAATCGCAGGGGTGCTTTTCGCCCCACGTGACGTTGGAAAGGGATAGGGGATTGACCAACCTTATTTTTGTGACCAGTCACAGGGGTGCCTTCCCGCCCCCCATGAGACATTGGAAAGGGGTATGGTTTTCTAGCTAGAAGTTAGAGTAAGAATTATAAATCCTTATTTGTCAAAAATGTTAAAAAAATTTGTTAAAATGAAAATACAATTATCGTCTTAATTTGAACTACTGAATTCTATAATAAAAATGAGTTAATTTAATTTTACAATTTTATAAAATTATAAAATAACAGGGTTCACAGCGCAGAAGGAGCTCAAAAAAGGGGAAATAGGGTAATTTTCTCACGAAAAAGGGGAAAAATAGGGGAATGATTAAACATTTCTGTTTACATGTCGAAAAGAAAAAACAATTTTTTTATAACAAATGTGACATTTAAAAAAAAAAATCAATGATTTTTCAATGATTTCTGCCATTAAAGAATTTTTAAAAATTGGATACTTTCAATGTAAATTTAAAACTACTCACTTCAGTTGAGCGAAATGAAAATACTAAAATTAGTCTAATCGGTAAATATCTTCAGTTGTCTTTTCGAAATTTACAATTAAAAATTGTAATAATTCGAAAAAAAAATTTGCCTTATTTAAATTTTTTTTAAATGTACTAAAACATGTTTTTTGGATTTATTCGAACCTGAAATTTCTTCAGCTTGAACCAAAGAAACACGTTATTATTTTTTATTCATGAGAAACATTTTTTTCATGGTGTTTATAACGTTCCAAAATCGCAAAAAAGATAAGAAATCCCAAACTGAATTTTCGCCCAAATTGTTGAATGTTGAAGTCTGAAAGAAGAATTTTCTACAATGCAGTTGATTTTTCAACACAAAAATATGAATTTTCAATTAAAAAGTCAATTTTCAGCCAAAAAGTAAATTTTTTAGTTAAAAACCCTAGCTTTTAACAAACAAACAAAAATGTTAACTGAAATGATGAATTTTTAACTGAAAAATGACGAATGGACGAATTTTTTACAAATTACATACATTTTTAACCGAATATTTGAATTTTCAAAATAAAAAAGATCAATTTTGAATCAAAAATGGAATTGCTACATTTTTATTTGAAAAAATTCATTCTCAAATGAAAAAAAAAATTTTCTACCAAATTATTGAATTGTTGAGCAACAAAAAAGAACTTTCTACAATATATTTTAATTTTTAACTCAAAAATATAAGCTTTCAATACAAAAAATAACTTTGAATCAAAAATTGCAATGTTCAGTTTGAAAAAATGATTTTTTAACAAAGTAGTTTGATTTTCAACCAAAAAGATAGCTTTTCAACAAAATAATTATATTTCCAACCAAATAGTTCAATTTTTAACCAACTTTCTGCCAAAAAATATAACTTTTGAACGAAATTTGAACTTGCAACAAAATAGTTGAATTTTCGACTAAAAATTATCAATTTTCAAACACAAATGGAACAGTTCAATTATTGTGAGTTTAAAAAAATTAATTTTTAACGAAAAATAGTTTCAATAAACGTTAAATTTTCAAGTGAGGATTTAAAAAAAATTAGAAATTGCTCAAGTTGGAACATTCAAAGTTGCAGTTGATGAATTTGGAATATTCCATTTTTTAATTGAGTATTTAACTTTGTACATTTAAACTGAAATGTGTTAATCTTCTCATAATTATTTAAAAAGTACTATATATTTTTTAACTGTTCCAATTTTATATTTAATAATAACTTGTCTCCAGTTTTCACATTTTCCACTTGCTTTAAAATGTATCATCTTCACATTTTTTTAAAGGGTATTTATTTTTAATTATTTATTCATAAATAATTTATTTGAATGCTATAATTGATTTAATTATTATTGGGTACAATTTCAAGTATCGTATATTTGAAGAGAAAAGGGGAAAAAGGGGAAGTTTCTTGAGAATAGGGAATTTCAAGAAAAAAAAGGGAAACTAAGAAAAAGAGGGGAAGCAAAAAAGGGAAAAGAAAATCTGAAAACCCTTAAGTATAAAAAGGTACAAGCTAAATAATGAGCTGCTATCTCATTATCAAAAACGGATCTAAGTATCATTAAAAAAATCGATAAATGTCACTAATGAAAAGTTTTAAAATAAGGTTAACATTTTTTAAAATTATTTTATTTCCCCATACAGTTCTAAAATAGAAATTAAAAAAAAAGATCCAGGAAAATTAAAATAATATTCAGAAATAAAGGCAAAGAAATGGTTTATTGGCCTGATTTTAAAATATCCATAAAATTATTAAATAATATTTGTTTATTTACTTTTCTATTTTTCTCGAAATTGATAGTTTAGTGATAAAGCTGCTTTATGAGAAACAGGTTGAACTGTAATTTTCAATTTAAAAAAGTTACTTTTCATATCGAAATTTTGATATGAACCAAATTTCTAGAAAATCTATTCACAATAATAATAAAATTATCTTGATTTAATTCGAGTACTTTAAGAACTTTTCAACGGATTAAATAAAATTTTACGTCAATTCACTAGACATGAACTTCATTCATCGCTAAAATACTAGCGGAATGCGGATTGATAAGGTACTATATTGTTATAAATTTCGAAAAAGTTTAGTATCATTATAAATAAAATTAAACTTCCAGAAAAAAGAGCAGAATATTTGAATTTAAAAGTACATTATAAATACTTCGCAATCTCTTTTTAATACTGCAATTCGTTCACATCTAAAATTTGAATGAGAACTTTTTTCTACAACCTGCGGCAATTTTGAATCAAAACAAAAATAGAGCACCAAGATTTAAAAGTATTTTTAGAAGTTAAGTGGAATCGAATGTTATACATTTCAGCCATTTTTCGTAAACTACTCCAAATTAATAAAAACTAGTTGAAAACACGCGTGTCACAGCGAAAGTACTACAATAATTAAAGCTCGATTAAAAATAGTGCAATAAAAAAACTATGCATATAAAACCGGAAAATTATGGCAATAAAAATGCCAGTTCTCGAACAGGTTTCCCGTCCGATTGGAGCGCTATCATTGTTTACACAATGTCAACGACATTCTAACCACAATTCATCCCAGCAAATGACTATGAATTTGCTCATTTTCTTCATTCACAACAATAAATACAAAAATGAAAATCGAAAATGATACGTACATCAAAATCGCATGACAATCAGCTGCTACCATCCGAAATGATCCAAAACTGAATCCAAATTGTTGCATAGGTTCGCGATCATGGATCGAAAAAAACAAAGGCAATCACTCACGATAATGATAAAACTATCTCTAACACTTGCATGAATTTGTCTCTCAGGCTCAGTCGTTCTTCAGCGAAACCTGCGGCATAGTGTAGTAAACCCCGTAAAACACACAATAAAGAAACCAAAGAAGCGCACTTTACTCTCTCGAATTCAACGTCGATCCCGTCGACAACCAGAATGTGAGTGGGATTATTTCACGCATTTTTTTCGTCTTTTTTCTACATCTCGGAGAGAAAGGACGAAGCAATCAGAACCAACGCGAAACACTTTTTCACTACTGAATCACCCGAGACAACGTAAATGTAACCTCACTTTTTCCCTCTCCCGTGAACCGCAACCGAGGAGTCGCCGCGCGAAACGAAAACCACGAAAACGCTCCGTGTGTATTTCGAGTTGACTCTTGGGGCACCGTGTAGCCGTTTTGACCTAATCGACCCCGATTTTTACCTGTGGCCAACAGTCCCGGACCCCGAACAAAGACTGCCTGGAGACCCTCGCCCTGAGGATCCTCCTGGATATTTTTGTGTGTGTGTGTGGAGGCGCTAGTGTCGCTAGAAAGGTTCCGATCCGATATTCTTTCGAGAACAAAAGAATATCCGCAATTAAGGACATTTATGATCATTTTACGAATTTTCAAGTGCTTTAAATGAAAAAAAAACAATACAAATATTTTAGTATTTTGCCTGGAAGTATTCTGCAAATTTAATTTCAAATGTAGCTAATAATTGATTTATTTGCGTACAGTTTATTTGAATATGAAACAGAAATTATTTTAAATCCAATTCCCGCTTTGAATTATTTTTGAATTTGAATAAAGTTCTCTCTTGACCTAGTGAAAAGTTTCATGAAACTTTGGAAACATTTCAAATCGAAGGCGGGAAAATTTAAAATATTTAAAAAGTGGTATCCAGTATTAAATGTAAACATTTAATTCTGTATTAATATATGATTATAGTAATATGATATCAATGTTAATTTTAATATCTACATTTATATTTATATAATTTCAGATTTCTAAGCTTATATTTCAAAGTACTGCAAATATATCAACATATATCAGTCTTTTGTGCATACATTTTTTTGTGCAAAAATCACGTTATTTTTTCTCTGAAAATTGTAACCACGCCCCCCCCCTTCTTAGGTTCCGTAAGTTTTTACTCCCCCCCCCTCCCACGCCTTATCTTACCTAATTTTTGCCGACTAAATTTTTTTCGTTAACTTATTTATGGGTCATCCAAAAATTAAGTAGGACGATTTGTGGGGGGGGGGGGGGATTGGGCAAAATCTCACTCTTCCTTATGAATTCACTAAGTGCTCCAACTTTCAACCAAGTAGTTTAATTTTCAACCAAAAAAAAAAAACAAATTCTCAACAAACAATGTAATAGTTGAATTTTTAAGAAAGACAATTTTTTGATTTAAAAAAGAAATGTCATCCAAAATGTGGAATTTTCAAGACAAAAAACGAGTTTTCTACAAAACAATTGAATTTACCACCAAATAGTTGAATTTTCAACCAAAAGATTATTTTGTTAGCAAAAACTGAATAGTTACATTTCCATAGCAAAAAAAAAATTTAGATGGAAAAAACACATTTTCTACAAAACAGTTGATTTTTCTACTAAATAGTTGAATTTTCTACAAAATTGTTGAATTTTACATCGAAAAAGATGAGTTTTCTACAAAAAAAGTTCAATTTTCAAGCCAAAAATATTAATTTGCAACCAAAAAATTGAATTTTCAAACGAATTTTTAAATTTTCAAAAAAAAAATAATGTTTAACAACAACAAAAATTCATTTTCTACAAAGTAATTGAATTTTAAACCTAAAAAAATAAAGTTTCAACAAAAAATATAAATTTAATATTTTTACCAGAAAATATTTTTATTTTAAATTAAACAGAGTTGAATTTAACCAAAAAAGAAAATTAATTTTCAAACGAAGGGATGCATTTTCAACATAAAATGTAATAGCTGATATTTCCATCGAAAAAATATTGAATTTTTAACCTTAGAGCAGTTTAATTCAATTAATGAAGACGAATTTTAAACAGAAAAGTTGAATTTTCACCTAAAACATATTAGTTTTCATTTTCTACCAAAAATGGAATAGTTATGTTCTAAATTAAAAAAATTAATTTTCAACCGAAAGAAGAACGAATTATTGAAAAATTGAAACATTTTCTTCCAAAGAAATGAGTTTTTTTTTACTAAAATGATGAATCTTCGACTAAAAAAAAAACATTTCACTTTTCACCAACTAGTTTATAATCACATTGTTGGTTGTGCAGTCATCTTTTTTGTTTTGTTTGAAAAGTCAATTATTTGGTCAAAAATGTGATTATTTTGTTAAAAATTCAATTGTTTTGTTGAGAAATCATTTTTTTTGTTTGTTAAAAATTCAACCATTGTGGTAGAAAATTGAATTCTGGGGTTGAGAATTAACTTTTTCGTTAAAAATTCAACTGCTTCGTGGAAAATTCTTCTTTTTGATTTGAAAATTCAATGATCTGGGAGACATTTTTTTACTTTCTTGAACAACAAATCTTTTTTGTTTGAAAATTCATCCCTTTTGGTAGAAACTTAATCGTTGTTGGTTAAAATGGAACTGTAAGGTTGAAAATTAATTTGTTTCAATTGAGGATTCAACCATTTTTTTTAAATTTGTCTATTTGAATGAATTCAACTGTTTCTGCTTACAAATAAAAATCTTTTTTTTTTTAAAGTAACTATTTTGTTTGAAATTTTTGTTTTGTTTGGTTAAAAATTACTTTTTTCTACTGAAAATTTAATTATTCTAGTTGAAGATGCATCATATAAGTGGAAATTTCAACTGTTTGGTTCAAAATGTAGATTTATGGTTGAAAATTTATTTTTTATTGGGTAGAAGATTAATCTTCTGAGTATAAAATTTGAAATTTCTGTTATTTCTTGTCGGAAAATTAGTTTTTTGTTGAAAATTCAACTATTTTGTTCAATATTAGCTTTTTTGAAAATTCATCACTTTTGGTAGAAATTTAATCTTTTTCTCATTAAAAATGTAACTGTTTCATTCTTTATAAATTTGAACCACTAAAATCTTTTAGTAATATCAAATAGTGACTGACTTCTAGCTATAAATCATTTATTTCTAAATGATAAATCAGTGAAACTGACTAATTTATCAAACAACAATTCTAGCTAAGAATCAGATATTTTTAATGATGAATCAGTAAAAGTCACTAATTTAACAGTGTAAATAATTGATTCAACTATTCATATTGATGATTCAACTATTTTGTTAAAAATTCGTCTTTCTAATTTGTTGAAAAAATC
>CAKNXH010085764.1:34061-49438 GCA_932178445.1 Andricus quercusramuli | reverse complement strand
ATATTTTTTTAATCACATGAGTGAGGGGAGGGGTAAAAAAATGGTCAACAACCTGCATTTTGGCAGAATTTGAAAATAATATTTTTTTCAAAAAATTGTTTGATTTGAGAGGCCGCTGTTAGTGGATTATTTTACTTTCGAATACATTCATTATTATTTGTTCAGTTAAATACATCATTCAGGCCTAAAAAAATATAGACGTTTTTCTAAACCATTTTTGCAAAAAAATAGTTCGTTTTCTTTTAAATACCCAGGTTAACGGATTTTTTAATTTATTTTTTTTTAATTCTGCCAAAACTTAGGGGACATTACAAAAAAAGATTAATTTTTAGGGGGGCCATTTAAAAAATAAATAAAGTTCACAAATAATTTTTTTTTATTATGTAACTTCAGATTTAATGTGAATTTAAAAACAACGCTTTTAAGTATATACTTTCTTCTTTAGCACTGATTCACTGTCCCCAAGAACCTTACATTTTTTAGAATTGGAAAATTCTGCTCCGGGGAGCTTCCATAATTGAGTTTTTAATGAGATGCGCACACAAGACACGACTTACGACCTTATTGTTCGACGAGCCAAGTAAGCTTGTTTGCAGAATATGAACACGAGAGGAAGCTCGTTATACAGTTCTTGAAGAAAAAGTAAAATTTATGGTAACATATTTGTTCATAATATGGGAAAGCTCAGGACTATATAAAGAATACTTTTTCACGAATAGCAATTTAAAAATTAGGAAATGATTATTTAAAACTTATATAACCCTTATCAGTTATCAAGGAGCTAAGTCTATTAGATTATAAATACATATAACGTGACGATAAATTCGATAAAGTCCTATTTTAGAATTTCCAATGGCTGAAATAATTTATGAATCAAGATGTAAGAGCTGAAATTGGATTACGCTTGGTTTTAATATAATTTCAATTCACTCGATAGAAAATGTACATGAAATTCTGAGCATTCAAATAAACGAAATAATCTATTTTATTTATAAATATTGTTTCAATTACAATGTAAAAAAATGCATTATAAGCTTCTTTGATAATCTAATATTTGAAATATAAATGAAGGAATAAATTTTCACTATTTCTAGTTTGCAAAGCTTCACCAGTAAAAAATTTCGTTCATTATGAACGTTCAGAACTTCAAGAACACTAATAAAAGGCCAAATGATATGGGAAAAAAGAAAAATAAACGCAGAAAAATGAATTATAACAATCAATGTTCATTTGAAGAAAATAAAAAAAATGCGAAAACAATTTTTATCACTCGGTTAACCGCTTAAATTGTTGATGTTTTAAATGCATTGTGAATGTCTATTTAATAATGTTGTGAACTGTTTGCAGCGTTTTCAGGTCCGGACTCACTTGAGAGTTCAAAAATATTGTAAATAGTGTCAAAAATTACAAAAAAAATTGTGTCATAAAATTTGTCAAGTATAAAACTAACGTGTGGTCCGAATTTAAAAATGTATATTCCGAAATCAAAATTTCTAGTTTTCTAACCCATTATTCTAAAAGAAATAAAAATGAACTTAAATGTTTATTAAAAATGATATTCTTCCGTCTATAGGTTATCAACATTCCTGTTTTTTGTTGTTTTAATTTTTTTCCGGTATCTTAGAATATTAATGTAATGAATCGGAAAATGCCTTCCCTACATTCCCATTTATTTATCGCAGACTTCACAGTCTTTCCCCCTTTTCACGTTTTGCCATTGAAATGCAAACTGACTGAAAAGTCTAATACTAAAATTTTTGGTTAAGAATTCATCTTTTATGGTTAAAAATTTAATTATTTTGTTGAAAATTCAACAATTTTGTTAAAAAGTTATACTTCTTAGTTGAAAATTCATCTTTTTGGATTGAAAATTAAACAATTTGATTGACATTTTTTGTCTTGAGTAACCAATTTTTTAATGGTTCAAAATGGTTCCTATTGTTTTTTATTTCAAATTAAAATATTTTCCTTGTTGAAATATCAAAAATTACATTTTTCGTCCAAAATTCATCTTTTTAGGTTGAAAATTCAACTCCTTGGTTGAAAGATGAACCATTTTCTTGAAAGCTCAATTTTTTGTTAATTATTCATAATTCTAGTTGAAAATTCGTTTTTTTCGTTAAAAATTAATTTTTTGAAATGAAAATTTAACTGTTTTGTTGGAAACTCAACTCATTTGTTCAAAATTAACTTTTCGGTTGAAAAAAAACATTATCGAGTTGAAAATTCAACTGCATTGTAGAAAATTCTTTTTTCTTATTGAAAATTAATTTTCTTATATGAAATTATAACTACATACTCTATTTTTGGCTAAAACTGATATTTTTAGTTTGAAAATTCGACTATTTTTGTAGTTAAACAATTTTAGAAGCGAAAAGAATATGAAATAAAAATTAAGCAAATAAAATTTATTCTAAAATTTATTTTTATTATTTTTTTGAAGTGAAAATTTACCTATTTTGTTGAAAATTCAACTCATTCGTCCAAAATTAACTTATCTGTGAGAAAAAAACATTATCGGATTGAAAATGCAACTGTATTGTAGAAAATTAGTCTTTTTGACTTGAAAATTCAACAATTTGGTACAAAATTAAACCGTTTTGTAGAAAATTCGTTTTTCTTATTGAAAAATAATGTTCTTATATGAAAATATAACTACATACTCTATTTTGGCTAAAAACTGGCCTTTTTTAGTTTGAAATGTCAACTATTTTTTTTAGTTAATAAATTTTAGAAGGGAAAAGAAAATAAACTGAAAATTAATCAAATAAAATTTGTACTAAAATCACACCCATTGTTAAAACTCTTTAGTAACTGACAAATTTTATATAATTTTTTCAACATTTATTTATATTTTTTTTTCAAGTGAAAATTTACCTATTTTGTTGAAAATTCAACTCATTCGTACAAAATTAACTTTTCTGTGGAAAAAAGAGATTCTCGGATTGAAAATGAAACTGTATTGTAGAAAATTAGTCTTTTTGACTTGAAAATTCAACAATTTGGTACAAAATTGAACTGTTTTGTAGAAAATTCATTTTTCTTATTGAAAATTAATTCTCTTAGATGAAAATTTAACAAGTCCATTTTTGGTTGAAAACTGATCATTTTTAGTTTGAAAATTCAACTATTAAGTTAAAAAAATTTATAAACGAAAAAAATACAAACTGAAAATTGATAAAATAAAATCTGTACTAAAATCACACCCACTGTTAAAACTCTTCAGTCACTGACAAATTTTATATAATTTTTTCAATATTTTTTAAAATTATTTTTTTAAAGTGAAAATTTATCTATTTTGTTGAAAATTCAACTCATTCGTCCGAAATTAACTTTTTTGTTGAAAAAAACATTCTCGGATTGAAAAAGCAACTGTATTGTAGAAAATTCGTATTTTTGACTTGAAAATTCATCAATTTGGTACAAAATTAAACTGTTCTGTAGAAAATTCGTTTTCCTTATTGACAATTAATTCTCTTAAATAAAAATTTAAGGACTCATTTTTTGGTTGAAAATTGATCATTTTTGTTTGAAAATTCAACTATTTAGTTGAAAAATTTTATTAACGAAAAAAATACAAACTGAAAATTAATAAAATAAAATCTGTACTAAAACCACACACACTGTTAAAAATATTTAGTTGAACATTTTTATGTAATTTGTTGAAAATTCGTCTTTTCTGGTAGAAAAATTTAATTAATAATCAAATTAAACAATAGAAAGTAATTAATTACTTAATTACTTATTAATTACCCAAATTTATTTATTTGGGTAAAAATATATCAATTTTGGTACATTTTTTGTTGAGAATCAATCTTTTTTCATTAAAAATTAAATTACTTGGTTGAAAGTGGAACTACTTTTTTAAATTCATAATAAACAATAAGATTTTATCACCCCCCCCCCCTCAACCCCAAATCGTCTAACGTTATTTTTGGATGACCCCTAAATAAATTCACGAAAAAAATTTAGTCCACAAAAAAAATTTAAAGAAGGGGGGGGGGGGGGTCAAAATTTATGGACCCTAAAAAAATTTCAAAAAAAAAAAAAAAACATTACCTAATTTACGTTATTTTTTCAAAATAGTAGAAAATAAATAGCTAAAAAAAGTGTAAAATAACTCAATAGTGTGGTGAGTCCGAGGCCTGCGTTTTGATCCACTTTATGATGAAAAATGATATTTTATAGGATTTTAATAAGCAAAATTTTCCTACCATAATTGGCCATCATTCATATCATATGAAATATTGTGGTCTGAAGTATAATGTGTTCGGTGAATAGTTTTGTTTTTACTGATTTCTCTCGGCGGAATAAAATGGACTCTTCTGGTGGGAGGAAAGCGGTTAAAGTTAAAAGGAAATTATCGAGGTTATTCCACCGTAGATAGAAATTAATCATTCCTATAATTATGTACAAAAATTAAATTTGAGATCAATATGCGCGGTTTACAGGCACGCATCTACGCCACACTCGCTTGCACACACTCATAAAAAAGTTTTTTTTTAACCAAAATAACTTTTTTCTAGGATATAAATGACAATTTGATTGAATCAAACCAATTTTGGTAGATTCAACAAAATATTTGATCGACCCAACAAAATTATTTTGCTGCATCAACCAAATACTCCATCTACCAATTGATTTGGTTAAAACAACCAAAAAATTCAATTGGGTCAAAAAAATATTTTTTGTTATCCATAATATAATAACTATTTTCTATGGTTGAACCAACAAAAATTTTGTTAATTCCAGGCCTCGGACTTACTTTAGAGATCAAAAGTAGTGTAAATAGTGTCACAAACTTTAAAAAATAGTGTCATAAAATAAAACTAAAAATTAATAGAACCCAATAAGAAAATCCAACTATTTTATTCAAAATTGAGTTATTTTGTGGAAAATTCAACAATATCGTTAAAAAGTCATACTTCTTTGCAGAAAATTCAACTGTTTTGTTGAAAATTCGTCATTTTGGTTTGATTTCAACAATTTGATTGAAATTTACTACTTTCTTGACTAACATATTTTTTACATTTAAAATCTATTGAAAATCTCTTACTGTAGAAATTTAATCTTTTTTTGATCAAAACTGCAACTGTATGGTTAAAGATGAATTGGTTTCGGTTAAAAATTAACTGTTTTATTGAAAATTCGTCTTTTTGGTTTGATTTCAACAGTTTGATCGAAATTATTTTTCTCTCTTGACTAACAGTTTTTTTACTTAAAATTTATTGAAAATCTCTTACTGTAAAAAATTAATCTTTTTGGTTGAAAATGCAACTGCTTGGTTAAAGAATAATCGGTTTCGGTTGAAAATGAACTTTTTGTTGAAAATTCACATTTTTAGGGTGAATATTCAACTGTTTTGTAAAAAATTCGTATTTTCGGCTCGAACATTAAACAATTTGGTGGAAAAAATAACTATTTGGTTGGAAATTAATGTATTAGGTTGAAAATTCCTCTTTTTTGGTAGTAAATCAATTTTTTGCTTAAAAATGCAACTGTTTGGTTGAAAATTAATGTTTTAGTTGAGGATTCAAGTGCTTCTTTGAAAATTCGTCTTTTTTGGTTAAATCTAACTATTTTTTAGTGAAAATTAAAATCTTTTTTTTTGAAATATCCATTACATTTATTACTATTACATTTTTGGTTGAAAATTCATCTTTTTAGATTGAAAACTCTACTCATGATTGAAAGTTGAACTACTTTATTTGAAGTTCATTTTTTTGGTTGAAGATTCATAATCTTAGTGGAAATTTTCTTTTTTTTGTTTGGTTAAAAAGTATTTTTTAAACTGAAAATTTAATTATTTTGTTAAAAATTCAACTGATTACAACAAAATGAAACTATTTGGTCGAAAAATTTTTTTTTTTCAATGGAAATCAATCCTCCTCAATAAAGGTTTAACTACATAATCTTTTTGTTAAAAATTTATCTTTTTTGTTAGAAAATTAAACTGCTTGGTTGAAGATGTATTTATTTTGTTGAAAATTCGTCTCTCTGGAAGAAAATTCAACTGTTTGATTAAAAATCTATGTCTTTTGTTTAAAATGTGTAGAGAATTCGTCCCTTTGGCTTGAAAATTCAACAGTCTTATAGAACATTCGTTTTCTTTTAATAGAGAATTAATTTTTTTAACTGAGAATTCTAATATTCGATTTTGGATTGAAAGTTTATCTTTTTTGGTTGAAAATTCAACTAAAAATTTATTTGATTAATTTGTCTTTTTTTGTAGAAAATTTTCTGTTTGTTAAAAATGCAACTGTTGAGGATTCCAGTAATTTGTTGAAAATTCGCCTTTTTCTTTATTTTCAACTCTTTTTTATTTAAAATTAAAATCTTTTTGATTTAAACATCAAATATTACATTTTTTGTGGAAATTAGTATCTTCCGGTGAAAACTGCAACTGAAAATGCAACTCCTAATCAGCCATTGAAAGAATTTGTAGCAAATTAGCGAAGAAGTTGAAAAATATTTTTAAAAGAAAAGTAAAGAAATAGTGGCATTAGCAGACAATTGTGAGAAAATAGTGTCTTCAGTGTCATTTTTTCGAAATAGTAAAAAAATAGTGTCATCGGTGAAAAAAAGTGTGAAATACTGTGAATAGAATTATCTTAATCCACATATGCCATATTGTATGTAAAAGTTTCTGTCCGGAAGAACACTCGAGGAACAAAAACCTTTATTCAATATTTAATTTGTTTATCAGTATTAGGAATTTCCTGCAAATTCAATCACCTTAAGTGAAATTTAGAAAGTTCATAAAAATGACGGGAAATATTTCTAACAATCTTTGCCAACGGATCAATTCACGATGTTTTTATAACTTTGTACATAATCCTTTTGCAACATCAACGTTGGAACTGATGATAATTTGAAAATCAAATATCCAAGCTCTTATCTTAGTACAAATTTAACTCTAATTTCCCACGAGTTGATTATTGTCATATCTGCATTTGAGGCACGCTTATCAGTTTGCTGTCGAATCACAGATCTTGCAAGCCTACAACCCTGACCGTTGTGTACAATAATTTTCAACTAAGAAGATTTACTTTTCTACCAAAATGACGAATTTTTAACAAAGTACATCCATTTTCAACCAACAATTAAAATTTTTAACTAAAAAGGATGAATTTTCAACAAAAAATAGTATAGTTTCAGACAAAAAAATTAATTTTCAGCTACAAAAACTAATTTTCAAACAAATATTTAAAGTTTTAACCAAAGACATAATTTGCGTTTAGAATGATGATTATTTAACAAAAAAGAATTAATTTTTATCAAAACAGTTTAACTTTCAACGAAGTAGTTGAATTTTGAAACAAAAAAGATGAATTCTCGAAAAAAATGCAACAGTGGATATTTCAATCAAAAAAGATTTTAATTTTAAATAAAAAACAGTTGACTTCATCCAAAGAGACAAATTTTCAACAGAAGTACAACTTTCAACTAAGAAACATTCTTCAGTCAAGGGAAAAAAATTTCCATCAAACTGCTGAATTTTCAAGCAAAATGATTAATTTGGAACCAAGCAGATTAATTTTCATCCAAAAAGGAAGAATTTTCAACAAAGAAGATTAATTTTTAACCCAAAATAAATAAATTGAATTTTCAGTTAATAGAATAAATTTTCAACAAAAAGAAAAAAAGAATTTTCATCCATATAATTTACATTTTCAACCAAATACGTGAATTTTCGATTAAAATGATGAATCTTTAACAAACAAAAAAAATGAATTTTTAACAAAAGTGTATAACTTTTAACTATACAGTTGAATTTTAAACCAAAAAAGATGAATCCTTAACAAAAAATATAACAGTTGATATTTTAACTAAAAAAGATTTCAACTAAGGAAGATTCATCAGTCAAGAGAGAAAAAAAAGTCAAACCATATTGTTGAATTTTCAAGGGAAAATATTAATTTTCAACCAAGCAGATTGATTTACTACCAAAAAGGACGAATTTTCATCCAAATGCATGAATTTTCAACCATATAGTTGGATTTTAAACCTGAAAACTAAGAATAGAATAGTTAAATTTTCAGTTGAAAAAATTAATTTCCAACTAAGTAAAAAACAAATTTTCAACTCAATAATTTTATCTAACAGTATAAAGCTCCTTAAGCAAATGAAAAAACATTGATATTTAATTTTATATTGCAATTTAAAAAATTCTGAAGCACACTCTCGAAAAAAACCCCTAATATATCCAGCTTTTCCAGCTATATAAAAATTCCCTTACAATTCCAGGTTTTCCAGGTGAGTGGACACCCTCATAACATAAAAAAAAAAATAATTTAGATTCATTTTGATAAGTGAGTCGAGTTCCATATCGGGATGCGTAAAACGCACTCTTTTCAACGAAGGAAAAAACTGAAAGGTGTATTTGTATGCACTGCATATGCAAAATGAAAAAGGTATGTACGTGTTTTATTCTTATGCGAATTCACACACTCATACACTCACACACACACAACTTTCATATAGTTTGACTTTCATCTTTCCCTTTTCCGGAAGCTGTGGAAAGAACGCACCCCCAAAGTACTTGCGTCCTCTATAGAAGAGAGTACTTTCTGTGCCAACTGACGAGCTCACTGCTTTTGTGCCTAGCTAGCTAGTAGCTACCAACCAATCGAGAAAACGCCTCTGGTACCTGTGATATTCTCGACTCCTGCAACATGGCAAAGTCTTGTTGCTAAGGGAGGGCTTCTACGACCTCGTAACGAAAGTGGTCATTCATTAGTAGAGCCTAACAAGACTTTCAAGATCACTGACTTCTTGCAGGGATCCAGAGCTCCTGATGAAGGGTCAATAATTCATTTTTCCTTAGCAACAAACATCCAGAACCTCAGATATTCCCTTTGGCAATTTATTCAGGTCCGTCCACTCTGCGCCGCCACCAAGGCAAAATGAAAAATAGAAAACGCCATATTTTTTCCTTTTTTGCTTCCTCATAGAGGAAGCTTTGTAATGGTAACATTTTTCAAAATGTTTAAATTCATTTAATTAAACCCTCCCTAATTATAAAATGTCTAATACAATGTTCTAAGCAATTGTCCGGATGTGTGTGTGTGTGTGTGGATGTGTGGATGTCACGCTTTTTTGTGAACACGATAACTAGAAAACGGTTGCAGATAAATTGATGAAATTTGGAGAGCTTATTTTCCTCACTAATATCTTGAAACTGACCAAAGGATTTCTAAAAATATTTATTGCATTTTTTTCTAGCACTCAATAATATTTTAAAAATCGGTTTTTTATAGTAAAGCTTTTTTCATTCGCATAATTCAAAGTTGATGCAACAATATGAAAGATTCCTTGGTTCGGGACGAATCGATTGACCTATAATATTAATACTTTTTATTGAAGAGTAGGGAAGTTATGGTAATTTATATATTTTGAAAATCTGTTTTTTATAGTAATACTTTTTTCATTAGCATAATTCAGAGTTGATGCAACAATATAAAAGATTCCTTGGTTCGAAACGAATCGATTGACCTATAATTTTAATGCACTTTATCAAATTGTAGGGAAGTTATGGTAATTTATATATTTTGAAAATCGGTTTTTTATAGTATAACTTTTTTCACTAGCATAATTCAGAGTTGATTCCTTGGTTCGAAGCGAATCGATTGACCTATAATAATAACGCATTTTATCAAAGAGTAGGGAAGTTATGGTAATTTATATATTTTGAAAATCGTTTTTTTATAGTAAAACTTTTTTCATTAACATAATTCAAAGTTGATGCAAGAACAGAAAAGATGTGTTGATTCGAGACGAATCGATTGACCTATAATATTAATACATTTTATTGAAGAGAATGGAAATTGAGAAATTGCATAATATTTGAAAACACGGTTTTTCATAGTAAAACTTTTTTCAGTAACATAATTCAAAATTGATGCAAGAACGGAAAAAATCTCTTGATTCGAGGCAAATCGACTGATCTATAATAATAATTATTATTATTATACCATTAAGCCATTTCTCTTTCGGGGTAGGCGTGACTTGCTCGGTTGGAAAGTAGTGGGATAGGTATATAGGTGTAAAGTAGGTCGTTATATGGTATAAGGTAGATAGGTATATAGGTATATGTGTTATGGTATAGATATTTTAGATTGATCTGGAGTTTTCGTGTTATTTATTCAAATAACACGTTCACTCCGCAACACTGCTCCGACCCAGGTTGCTGATCAATCTCTCTAGCGATCACCCCAAGTGAGGAGCCTCACAAAATTGTTATGTATGGTTCCCCACTTGGGCCCATTATTATCCAAGGTCTTTGTTTCAGGCATCATTCACTCTATTGTCACTCTGCTTATAAACTATTTGTCGCCACACATTTCTGTCCTGGCATACTACTCTAGCTTCCTTTACGTCCATGCATTTCTTCATGCAAGCTCTTCTGTTCCTATGACTTCTTATGTCTCTTCGGATTAATGTCTCATTTACAGATTCTAACCATTCTTTCGGCGGTCTACCTCTGGGCATTCTGCCATTTACTTTACCTTTATATACTTGCTTCGTCAGTCGTTCATCTTTCATTCTTTCAAGATGTCCGAACCATCTTAACTGATTTCTTTCCCATATGATAATAATACACTTTATTGAAGATTAGGGAAGTTCTGCTCATTTATAATACCTGAATCATCAGTTTCAAACAGAAAAACTTTTTTCATCGACATAATTTAAAGTTGATGCATGAATAGAAAAGACTTTTTGATCATAAATTTTCAAATAGAGTAATATTATGATAATTGTTGTGAAGAAATCATAAAGCTGGGAAAGGGATAGTGTGCGACAGAACTTTTCCTTTCCCTTTTCCAGCTCAAAAAATTATTATTTCGAACGCAAGATTTGATTTGTCTGATTTGTCTTTGTGTTTAAAACATTTTTTGTATTATTCTGTAATTTTTCATTTTTGGTAAATTTCTATTTTTAAATTGAGCAAAATGAAGACTTCGGTTTGTCTATTATTGAAAAAAATAACTAATGCTTCCTCTATGAGGAACCATGTAATTATAAATACAAACAAAGTGGAAAGACTCGAGATCGAATTCACAGCTAGCTTTTTGCTAATTTTACGCTAAACAAATTTCTTTTGCTCTTTAAACTTCCAAGATAAGGGTGGCGCATATTTTTCGTTCAAAAAAGTCTACAGACTTCAATTTTGCCCCGATTTGCGATGTTTTTGTTGTTAATTACAGAAATATAAATTTCAAAGATCACCTTGGTAATAAATTTTTGAATTTTCATTTGCTTATTTATTATGTGTTAACTCAAAGTATGAGAAAATCGACATTTTTCACATAATTATTATTCACTCTTCAACAACGATTTGCATATAATGAAAATCATCTTGAATCCTCGCATGAGTATTCCCAGAATGCAAATAATTTGATTATTGTATGTTTTAATTATTAAAAAAAAATTAAATTAACAAATAGCCAAATACGGTAATTGTGGTTGAAAAACATTTGTTCTTAGCTAAAAATGCTTTAAATTATTGTGAGAGTGATTGTTAGTCAGAATATCCATAAATGATTAACAATTAGAATTGTTATAAACAATTTTTTACACAAATTTAGAATTGGTGCTTTTTTCAATTGCGGTGTTCCTTTCATCATCTCAACTGATGCAGGTACTCTTAAAAATAATATATGTTCGATTACATTTATGAAAATACAAGAATTATTGATTCTTCAAACAAATAAAATAAATAAATATAAAACTTTGGCACTTTGGCCTGGAAAATAATTTTTTGCGCCAAAACTGCTTACAATTTTTGTGAGAGATTTGTATAGTCACTA
Organism: Andricus quercusramuli; assembly: GCA_932178445.1. NCBI lineage: Eukaryota > Metazoa > Arthropoda > Insecta > Hymenoptera > Cynipidae > Andricus > Andricus quercusramuli. The sequence goes on along the minus strand of CAKNXH010085764.1, from coordinate 37,628 downwards.
TTTCTATATACAATTAACAATTAGCGATTAATATTATTTATTGTTATTATTTAATTTCAAGTTTAATGCAGATATTCTTAAAATGAACATAGGTTCAATTTTATTTATTAAAATAGAACAATTGTTAATCTTGTAAGCAAATTAAATAAATTCAAAGCTTTGGCACTTTTTTAAATACATGAAAATTTCGTAATATTTGAATAATAAATAATAACAATTGCTTATTGTTAAGTTTACATAGAAATATACACTGCAAATCTCTCTAACCAAAATGGAAAGCAGTAATAGTGCAAAAAATTATTTTCCTGACCAAAGTGCCGAAGCTTTATGTTTATTCATTTCATTTGTTTACCAGATTAACAATTGTTGCATTTTAACAAATATAATTGAACCTATGTTATTTTCAAGCATATCTGCATTATTTCAGATGATGTTTTATACAAATTGTTACTGACGATCACTCTCACAATAATTTAAAGTATTTCCAGATGAGAAAATTTTTTTTTCAACAAAAATTACAATATTTTTTAATTATATGAAAATTTCGTGAGATTTGAAATGAAATAATAACAATGAATAATAACAATTGCTTAAAGTTAATTCTACATGAGAATAGTGACTGCGAATCTCTCTCACAAACATTTGAAGCAGTTTTGAAGAAAAAAATTGTTTTGCAGACCAAAGTGCCGAAGTTTTATAATTATTTATTTCATTTGTTTAAAAAATCAATAATTGTTGTATTTTCACAAATACAATTGAACACATATTATTTTTCAGAATATATGCATCAATTCAGACGAAAAAAGAAAAACCAGAAATTCAAAACTTGTGCAACAAATTGTTTATAACAATTCTAAATGTTAATAATTCATGAATATTCTGACTAAAAATCACTCTCACAATAATTTGAAGCATTTTTAGCTGAGAACAAATGTTTTTTAACCACAATTACGATATTTGGCTATTTGTTAATTTAATTTGTTTATAATAATTAAAACATACAATAATTAAATTATTTGTATTCTGGGAGTACTCTTGCGTTGATTCAAGATGATTTTCATTATATGCAAACCGTTGTTGGGGAGTAAATAATAATTATGTGAAAAATGTAGATTTTCTCATACTTTGAGTAAACATATAATAAATAAGCAAATAAAAATTCAAAAATCCATGACCAAGGTGTTATTTTAAATTTAGTTCTCTGTAATTAAAAAGAAAAAAATCGCAAATCGGGGCAAAATTGAAGTCTGTAGACTTTTTTGAACGAAAAATATGCCTTTGGTCCCACTGTGCGCCGCCGCGCCGTGGCGGCGCACAGTGGAACAAAAAAAAAAAGTCCATGGACAAATTGATTTTCAGAAGACGAAGGATTTTGGTATCCTAAAACCGAATCTGTTATCCAAATTTTTTCTATACGTCAGGTTTTCGAGATATCCTAACCTGAAAGTGCAAAAATGACTATTTTTAGCCATATTTGAGGCAATATAACAAGATCAGCAATTTTTTTCTAAAAACTGCTCAAGTTATCGTTTAGTATGCCTTTTTATCTTCCATTTCCATTTTTGATAATCTCGAACCAATTTTTTTTTCTCCGAGATATCACACATTAACCATTTCAGTTCCACAATGCATTGTGGAACAATGCAAGGCGAAGAGAAAGTGAATATGGTTAGTGTGTCATATCTCGGGGAAAAAAATCGGTTCAGGATGATCAACAATGGAAATGGAAGATAAAAAGGAGTACTAAACTATGGCGTTAGCAGTTTTTATAAACAAAAATTGCTGATCGTGTTATATTGCCTCAACTTTGGCTGAAAATAGCCATTTTTGCACTTTCAGGTCAGGCTATCTCAAAAACCTGACGTACAGGAAAAATTTGGATTCGCTTTTAGGATACCAAAATCCTTTGTGGTCACATAGTCCGGTCTTTGGGCACAACAATGATGTCATATTTTTTCGGCCTGTGTTATTATTATCCGATTTTAACTTTTTTTGTAATGAAAGCTAATAAAATTTCGCATCGAACTGTCACGGTTAATTTTTAAAGTTGTGTTTATTTTTTTGTTCATTTAATACCATGAATGAAAAAAAAAATTGACTTTTGAAGCATAACGGTTTTAAAAAGATGCTTTGATTCAATCAAAAATACCTAGACAACTGAAAGCAACTATCCAAAAAAGATGTACACTAGCAATGCAAATGTTGACAAATTTATGGAATTTGTTATAAACAAATAAGTGATTGAAAATGGTTTCGTGGGCATTGGAGAGTCGTTACTTGATTCGCACTAAATTTGAACAATTTATGGACAAGAAGACTTTTTTTAGTTGAATTAATCAAAGTTAATGGATAATTTGTTATTTTAAAAGCAATTTTTATAAACAAATATCCATATCAGGTATTTTTGATAAAATAAATAAAGTTTTTTCTATGGAATCGATCACATATTAGTTTGAAATACAACCCAAGTATCATATTTGGTCTCCAAATGAAAGTTAATTATTATTTATACTACCTTAATTAACAAATGCACTATTTGGCTATTGTTGGAGGTACAAACTTGATTTTTTCGATGCGATTAACTGTAGATAACCAACTTCTGAATTTCTAAGAACATTTTGATGACAGTGAACAATTTATTAATGTAAACAACTGTTTAAACAAATTTTTATCATTTTATGTATTTGAATATAATAACGCTTTTTTCACGGAATTAATAGCCAGTTATTTAGCAATGATTTTTGATTATGAATCGATAACATTTGATAATCGTTTAACCAAACTTAATTAACTAATGCATTACTTGGCTATTTTTCAGCATTTAAACTTGTTTTTTTGTTTGTTTAACCAACTGTTAATAACACATTTTTTAAACTTTTTTTGATAGTTCGACAACGTTTAAATGCTGAAAAATAGCCAAATAATTCATTCGCTAATTAAGTTTGATTAAAAAATTGTCAAATGTTATTGATTCGTAGCAAAAAATCGTTGCTAAAGAACTGGCTCTTAATAATAATATTAGCCAGGCATTTTTGATTGAATCAAAGCATTTTTTTTAAACCGGTATACTGCAAAAGTCAATTTAACACTTGAAAATTTATTCTTTTTATAATTTCCCCCAGAAACTACCCTTCCATGTAAATGTATGTAACGGAATTTACACATACTTATATAAAGCGCATCAAAAATAATAATATTCGGAAAACACTCTTAGCGGAGATTTTTTTACTCTTTTTTTTGCCCTCCTATCATTTGTGTGAACTTAGCCCCCCACTTTAAAAATTTCGATTTTTTTTTAGAGTTCTGACATCCTTTTGAATAGTTCTACAGTGCCTGATAACTTTTAGAAATAGTTCCGGCATATAAATACTCTAAAAATGGATTTTTCAAAATTGGGGGCTAAGTTCACGTTCCCCCGCACTTTTCGAAAAATGAATTTTTTTTTAGAGTTCTGGGTAGATTTAGCATAGTTCTGGAGTTCCTGACACTTATTAAAAATAGTTCCCAAAAATTAGACCCAAAAAAAAATTTTCAAAAAATAGAGCCAGCCCCCCACTTTAAAAAAAA
>CAKNXH010085764.1:21981-33661 GCA_932178445.1 Andricus quercusramuli | reverse complement strand
AAAATTTTTTTTGGGTCTAATTTTTGGGAACTATTTTTAATAAGTATCAGGAACTCTAGAACTATGCTAAATCTACCCAGAACTCTAAAAAAACTTTATTTTTTGAAAAGTGCGGGGGAACGTGAACTTGGCCCCCAATTTTGAAAAATCCATTTTTAGAGTATTTATATTAATTAATTGATTAGCATTTCGAACTCGAAAGTTCATTGCCTCACTACCCGATTCGGGTAGTGTTTCTAGGTGGATAAATACTACCAGTGTGGGTCCACCACACCCACGACGGGTCAACAACACGCAGTATTCCCCGAACGGTCACCCATCCAAGTACTAACCGCGCCCAACACTGCTTAACTTCAGTGATCTAACGGGAACTGGTGTTTTCAGCGTGGTATCGCCGTTGAGAGTATTTATATGCCGGAACTATTTCTAAAAGTTATCAGGAACTGTAGAACTATTCAAAAGGATGTCAGAACTCTAAAAAAAAATTCGAAATTTTGAAAGTGGGGGGCTAAGTTCACACGCATCCTCCTATCAGATATAATACGTGTCCCAAAAAACTACCCCAAAGTCATAAATACCTGCCCCTCGTGACAAAAAATGTTTTAACAGCATAAAAACAACCCTAAACAACGTAAAGATGATTTAGAACTCTAAATTAATAACTTAACACTTGAAAATTCACTCCTTTTATGATTTCCCATTCAATCTACCCTTCCACGTAAAGGAGTAAGTACAACATGTACATAAAATGGTTCCCAATCGATTTTGATGAAACTTTGTAAAATTGAAGCTCTCATCATCTCGATTGAAAAAGTTAATAGACGAAGTCAAAAAATGAACAGTTTTCGAGTTACAGAGGGTTGAACTTTGAACCACTTGGGGGTTGGTTTCAAACAGAATTTCCAGATAACTGTCAAAAATTAGAATTTTCAAAGTATCAAAGTCCCCCAACAAATTTTAATTGCATTTCTAACTATTTACGTCACTTACGACAGCACTCCTGATGCACCCCTATTTTCCCCAAGTTTTCAAACTAGAACTAGGGGTGGTTTCAAAAGGAATTATCAGATAAATGTAAAAAATGACAACTTTCAAAGTATCAAAGTCCCAATAAAATTTTTAATTGCATTTATGATTATCGGTAGCACCTCCGACAACCGTCCTAATGCACCTATTTTATACACAAGTTTTCAAATTAGATCTAGGCGTAGTTTCAAAAGAAATACTTTGAAAATTCTCATTTTTGACATTTATCTGGAAATTCCTTTTGAAACCACCCCTAGGTCTAATTCTAAAACTTGGGGGTAATAGGGGTGCATCAGAAGTGTTATCGGAGGTGCTTCCAATAGTCAGAAATGTAATAAAAAATTTTGGGGACTCTGGTACTTTGAAAGTTGTCATTTTTGACATTTAGCTGATAATTCTTTTTGAAACTACTCCTAGATCTAATTTGAAAACTTGGGGATAATAGGGTTGCATCAGGAGGGTTGTCGTAATTGATGTCAATAGTCAGAAATGCAATTAAAATTTGTTTGGTGACCCTGTTACTTTGAAAACTCTCTTTTTTGAGATTTATCTGGAAATTATTTTTAAAACCAACCCCCAAGTGGTTCAAAGTTCAACCCTCTGTAACTCGAAAACTTTCCATTTTTTTTTACTTTTCGCCTGTTAACTTTTTCAATAGAGACGATGAGAGCTACAATTCTACAAAGTTTCATCAAAATCATTTGGAAACTATTTTATGTACATTTTTTGTTTGGTCCTTTACATGGAAGGGTAGATTTCGCGGGAAGTTATAGGAGGGGTGAATTTTCAAGTGTTAAGTAATTAATTTAGTGTTCTAAATCATTTTTACTTTGTTTAAGGTTTTTTTTTACACTTTCAGAACATTTTTGATCACGGGGGTAGGTATGCATGACTTAGGGGTTGTTTCTTCGGACACGTATTATATGTCATCAGAGAGCAAAAAAAAAGCAAAAAAATCTCCCAGTTTTTTCCGAATATTATTATTTTTTATGCGTTTTATATAAGTATAAGTAAGTTCCGTTACATACATTTACATGGAAAGGTAGTTTCTGGGTAACTTATGAAAGGGGTAAATTTTCAAGTTTGAAATAATTAATTTGGAGTTCTAAATCATCTTTGCGTTGTTTAAAGTTGTTTTTACACTTTCAGAACATTTTTGATTACGAGGGGTAGGCACGTATGACTTAGGGGTAGTTTTTTGGGACACGTATTATATGTTTCCAGAAAGCAAAAAAAAACAGAAAAATCTTCCCTAATCGTGTATTTCATTATAATAATTTTTATTGGACATCGTGATAGCGCCGCCAACCTTATTTCGGAAGTTTTAAGAGCAAACAAATTTTTTTTTAGCATAAAATTAGCAAAAAAAAAACAAAAAAAATACGGCGTTTTCCATTTTTCATATTGTCTTGCTGGCGGGGCTGAGTGGACGGACTTAATTTTTTCGACATCGTTAACGATCAGTTTAGGGGCCACCCATTAAATTACGTATCAGCTTTGGGGGGAGGGGGGGGGGGGGTGTTAAATTGATACTGTCACGTAATAGTTTTAACAAATCAACCCTACAGAAAATTCATGTAAGGGAGAACACCCTACAACAGATAATAAACCTACAGTAGATAATAATCATAAATTAAAAGCACAAATATACCTAAAATATTTATTTCTAATTTTAATTTATTACCAAGTATATGTAGTGTTCTAACTAGTAATTACATTAAATAGTTTCTTTTACATACATCAATATTTCAAATGAATGATTATCTACAGGTTCATTATCCACCCTAAATCTACTCAATCTAAAATTATAGTTTAACTTTATTAAGACTTTAATATCGGTATAATTAGTTTAGTGTTTTGATTTTTCCCCACAATTCTGCAGAAAAATATCAATAAAAACAAAGTTGTTTTTACAATTTTTGAAATTACTACTACTCCCAAAATTATTCAAAAGCATTTCATTAAAAATAAATGATTCCATATTCCTGCTAAGCTACGCAAGATATCGAAAAATGTTGAACAGCAAAATTATATATTTCAAAAAGATCTACAAAGTTTCTTCACACTATTTTTTAATAAGAAGCATAGTTTTGGCTTTAATTGTGAAAAATGTTGTCATTAATAAAATAATTCCAGTTTCCGGTCAAACTATAGATAATGTGAAAATATATTGCCCGGAAAAATTATTTACCTCAAAAAGAATTACAAATTTTCTTCATAGCATTTTTTAATAAGAAGTATAGCTTTTGTTTTCATCGTTAAAAAAAACACAGAAAAAAAAGAATGTAGCCCGCATATTATTAAAAATAAGAAATGCAATTTCCCTGCCAAATTACATAAGATACAAAAAAATGTTAAACGGCAAAATTATTTATCTCAAAAGGATCTACAATTTCCTTTAGAAGATTTTTTAATAAGACGCATAGCTTTTTCTTTAATCGGTAAACATGTTATTAACAATAAAAAAGTTCAATTTTCCGGTCAAACTATGGACAATGCGAAGAAATATTGCCATGCAAAATTTATTTTGTTTTAATCGTATAAAAAAAAATAAGTATGTACCCGCGCAGGTGACAGATATTATTAAATAATATTGCGATGAAAAATGTTTTAAGAAAATACAGGAATATAATTAAATATAAATATATACTAAATACATCCTTAGATTTAGTTATCTATTAGTTTTCTAGATTGGACGAAAAATTAAACAGGAAGTAATAATAACTAAAACCTTTAGTAGTAATTGGAGATTTTTAGTAGAAATTAAAAGAAATGAGCACAAATAGCGCTCTTAAAACATGTTGCTTATTTTTATTGTCGAATTATCAAATTGAAATATATCCTTAAATTTAAACAACTGCAATATAATTATTAATAATAAAATGAAGCTCAATCGGGATTTTATATCACAATAAAATTTTTTTAAAAGTCATACTCAGAAAAAAAGATTCTATGATTCAAATTAGGATTCAAAGAAATTGTTCTTCAATTTAAAATGAGTTTCTTCAGATGTAATTTTGAATTCATTTGTTTGGAATAATTCAATTTCGAAGAATCACAATTGAAAAATATTTAATTTTAAATACGCTTTATATTTTAAAGGATTTATGCTTTAAAGGTATTTAATTTTAAACGCTCTTTTTTGAATAGTTCAATTTTGAAGATTCAGTTCAATTACTTTGTTAAAAATTTATTTTTTTAGTTGAAAATTCATAATTTTAGTTAAAAATTAATTTCTTTGGTTGAAAATTTAACTATTCCATTTTTGGTTGAAAATTGATACTTTCTGGTTGAAAATTTAATTCTTAGGTTATAAAATCATGTATTTTGTTAAAAATTTTAATATTTGGTTGAAAATGTATGTATTTTGTTGAAATATTGTCTATTTTTGTAGAAAATCAATTATAATAATAAACCTCCAGATTTCTAAAGAAATCAGCAAATCAAGCTTTCTTCGATCTTCAGAAATATGAGAGAAAACAAAGTTTTCTATTTTTTTTCGGTCTTACGATCAATTTAGATTGAAAATCAATTATTTTTAATGCATCTGTTTGGTTGAAAATAAATCTATTTTAGTTGATGATTCAAGCATTTTGTTGAAAATCATTTAAAATTACAATATTTTTGGGTTGAAATATCTACCATTACAGTATTGGTTCAAAATTCATCTTTTGTGGTGTAAAATAAAACCACTAGATTGAAGGTTCAACCATTTTGTTAAAGAACCATTTTTTGTTGTTGTTAAAGATTCATAATTTTAGTTGAAAAGTCATCTCTTAGGTTAAAAATTTTAATTTTTTGTAGAAAATTCGTTCTTTTTGCTTAAAAATTCAACAATCTGGTGCAAAATTTGACTGGTTGGTAGAAAATTCGTTTAACAAAATTTTTTATTTGTTTTTTGATGAAAATTTGACTATTTCACTTTGGGTTGAAAACAATCTTCTTGGTTGAAAATTCAACTATTTGGGTAAAAATTAATGGATTTTGTTGAGAATTCGTCTTTTTTGGTAGAAAACTCATCTTTTTTGTTGAAAATGCATTTTTTTTATAATTCAATTATTTGATTTCAAATTCAATTATGTGGTTTCAAATTCAACCGTTTGGTAGAAAGTTCCTCCTTTTGGCTTGAAAGTGTGATATTTTGGATGACATTTTTTTGTAATGACTAAAAAAACTCTTTCTCAATTGAAAATTCAACTCTCGATGAAAATTCGTCTCTTTCATTCGAAAAATTCATCTCTTTTCATAAAAATTTCATTTTTTTCGATCAACTCAACTGCTTTTTATTTAAAATATCAACTAATAGATCTTTCGTTAGCAATCTCACGTTGTTGTTGAATGACCCCCAAATAAATTGAAGAAAGAATACGTGGTTCAAAATTACAGAAAAAAAATTTACGTAATTCATACACGACCCCTAATGGCCTAACTATCTGCCCCCCCCCCCCCCAATATAAAACTGAGAGTGTACTTCTAAATTCCCAAGTGTACCAAGTGTGTAATTCAAGCTTATATGCTTTTTATATCCACCACATTGAAAATGACCAGCCAAGAAGTTGTGACATGCATTTTAAATCTCGCACTGCGTAGGTGTTAAATGTGAAATTAATTGTAATGTATACAATGAAGAATATGAGGAGTAGAGAAAAAGATCGTAGTGAAACTGATATGACCCAGAATTGAGAATGTGAGACAGCATAGTTAGAAGTCACGCAAGAAACACATGATTTTTAATTAGTTGTTACACCCATTCTCTTTCATCGGTTAGAACTTAGTTCACAATCTGTTACAAACAAAAGTGGTATTGTTCTGCCATAAGAAATATATATTTTTTCTTTTTGTACTTGAAAATATATTATCCAACCCTCAAGTAAGAACGCATTTACTGTTCAGTTTAGGTAGCACACATTAATTGAAAACATCGTATAGGGGCACGCGCCTTTATTTGAATAATTGTGATAATAACGTTGGAAAGGCACAAAGAAAGAGCCCGCCATTCATTGAAGTATCTACGTATATATGTGCGCGAGCCTACGCTTACACTACTGATCATGAAGATTTTCCATGAGTCACTCGTTACAAGCTCTCTGTACTCTAAAAGTCTAAACTCCTTTCTCCACGTAAGAAGTAACAGGTTCAATGAGTATTTGTTTATTCCAGGGTCTTTTCTTTCACTTGTACTCTCTTTTTACTGGCCCGTACATTTTCGTTCACTCATTAATAATATTCATAAAAATTTAGTAAATAATTCAAATAGTTGGATTATGAAGCTTCAATAATACAAATGTAAAGCTTCCATATAAGAATACTTTTAAAATTAGATAACATTTTAATTTCACTAACGATGTAAGAGATATCCAATGATTGATAATAATTGCTACCTAATGTAGAATGCATAATCCAATTATTTAAGATTGAATATTTAATACCTATGATATCTAAACTGTAACTTTTCAATTTTGGTACTGTCCAAATTTGAAAGCTTCAAAAGTAATAAGGATTTAATTTCCACACATAAAAATTGGTACGTTAACGAAACTTTCAAAGCAACAATTTGAACTAGATCTGAATGCTCATATAGTTTTCAAATAAAAAGCAATTAAATTAAACATATAATGATATTAATGATTCTTCAAATAGAGAAGCAATCCAATTTGCATTTTTTTCCTCGTTTTTTTCACGGTCTATTTTTCTTTTTTCCTGGTCAATTAGTCATTTAGTTAATTACAAACTGATAAAAGCACCATAGTTTATATTAATGTCTAATATTCGCTTTAAAGTTAATGTAACTATCGTATACTAATATATTTTTTATGAAAAAGAAAGTAATGAAAATACATTACCACTAAGAAAGACATATTTTAAATTAAAAAATCAATTGAACCAAAGAAAAAACTAATTTTCAGCAAAATAGTTTAATTTTTAACCAGAAAAGACAAGTTTTCAAAAAAATACATGCATTTTTAACTATAAATAGTTGAGTTTTTAACAACAAAATTTGCAGTCAGCATAGAAAAAAATATGATTTTTTCCACAAAAAAATATGAGGTTACAAATTCAGCCAAAAGGAATGAATTTATAACTCAAATGATGAATCTTCAACTAAAAAAAATTAATTTTCAACCAAAAAGATCAATTTCAACCAAAAATAGAATAGTTAAATTTTCAATCAAAAAATTGAATTCTGAACTAACAAGATAAAGTTTCATCTAATGAGATTACATTTCTAAAAAAGAAAGACAAATTTTCCAGAAAATATAACATGTATTTTTAACAAGATAATCGAAATTTCAACCAATGTGATGAATTTTGAATCGAGAAGATTAAATTTTCACCAACAAAAAAAAACAATATTCAACCAAACAGTGGAATTTTCAAGCAAAACGACGAATTTTTAACGAAATATTTTAATCCTCAACCAAAAGAGGTTAATTTTTAATCAATTAGTTTCATTTTTAACAAAAAAAGATGACATGTCTGCAATAAAAGATGTTTTTTCAAACCAAAAAAGACAGATTTTCAACAAAAGACTTGAATTTTCAGTTAGGAAAGATTTTTCGGTCAAGGACAAAAATTCATACAAAATATTGAATTTTCATGCCAAATAGATGAATTTCCTACAAAAGAGTTAACATTTTAAACCAAAAATGTGATTTTTCAACAAATAAGTTTAATTTCAACAAAACAGTTTAATTTCCAACGAAAAAGAATGATTTTTAAACAAAATTGTTATTAATACATTATCTTCTCCAAATATAATTTCATGAATGTTCTACGTTTCTTTAATAAATTAAAGGAATTTATATGGAATTTTCAGTCCTGAAACTTGTAAAATCGTAAAATTATGTAGAGAGAGGAGATTAAAAGTTAAAAAAAAAAGACTCACGTAATTTGTGGATGGGTCCTAAATTTCAACTTCATTTTATCGATGATCCCAGGCTCTTTCCGGTTTTCCCTGACATTCCCTGACCAGTTTTAAATTTCCTGACTTTCTGGAATTCCCTGACCTGTATTTACCTGAAGTTCAGAATGTTCAAATGAACGAAATGAAAAAACAATCAAACGATAATTTATTTTTAGAGGGTAAAAATCCTCAAATATTAAGGATGATTAGAGAAACACACTATTACAGAATGACCGCCCTTATACACTTTTCTTTCGAATAAAAAATAGTATTAAATTACCTTGCCATAAAAATACTTCTTTTAATTGGGGTAATTGCTTCCAAAAAAGAGAACTGAAGTCAACTTTAGTTTCATAAAATCACAAAATCATCAAAATGACCACCTTTATACATTTTTTCGACTTAAAAATAGTGCTAAATCACGTTGCCATAGAACAAGTTTTTTTAATGGGGCATTTGCTTCCGGAAAAGAAAGAATTTGAAAGTCCTCTTAGTTTTACAAAATCACAAAACCATCAAAATGACCGCCATATCACGTTTTTCGAATGAAAAATAATTTTAAATTATCTTGTAATAAAACAAGTTTTTTTTCCATTTCAATTAGGGCAGTGGTCAGAATCTCACTAAAACAACTGGACAGTAAAACGTTCTAGGGACCCTTTAAGGCTTTGTTAAGACTTTTTATTCTTTGTGACTGGAAAAACTATAAGCATCTAGTTAGGACCCAATTTTCTATTTTAGCCAGGCTTTATAGTTGGTTCCTGATTAAGATTAAAGGACTGAAAAGTTCTAGACAGGAACTGATCAGGCCTTACACGTGTAGAAAATTATCGGGACAGACTAGCGTCCACTCAGGGCACTGTCTAGAGTCTAGGCCATCTAATCTAGACGGTCTTTTCGGGCCCTAATCAGGTGCTGGCTAGCCCGTTATAGCCAAAAATAGTATCAAACCCAAATATTTTTTGCACATTTCCAAAAAAGGCAGGATGTTCAAAAGTACCAAAGGCGAAAAATGAACATTCAAAAAATGAATCCCCCCCCCTCCCTTAGCTAGTCCGTCTTTTCGGGCCCTAAGCGGGTGCTGGCTAGCCTATCAGGACCAAAAAAATTTCGAACGTTTGAATTCAAATATTTTTTTACACATTTGAAACAATATCCATAGTTTTTAAAAGTATAAAAAAAAGAAAGATGTACATTAAAAATAAAAAATTTGTCTCAACATCTAGACAGTCTATGAAATCAGTTTTAACGTCAAACATCTAAAATAGATTTTTACAAGAACAACTGAATATCGCTAGATTAACTCGTCCAGACTAGCGTTTCACCATAAAAAAAACGTTTCACTTCTACTCAGTGCCATAATAAACCGCCTTGACAGCGCCACATTAGCGGTCTGGACGGTCTATCCTGGCGTTATTTTGTTTGAAATAAAGATAAAATTGTTTTTAATATGTGAAATAAAAGGGACACAGTTGAATTTTAACTGTGTATGCGAAAGACAGTGAAAAATAATGATAATAATCAATTGTCATAGTAGAGTGCAAATGTTCAATATTCAGGTGTGGTGTGATACAAATATATGCAAAAACGATTTTCAATCAACAAAGTATAAACATCTGAAATTATGTATCCAAAATTAGCATGTATTTAAATATTCTTATTCAATTTGTTGTTCACAAATCGTTTTTCACATATATTTATATCACCAGTGAACGCCGAGTCGCCGACCATACCAAAAAAAAAGAGAGGGTCTAGAAGGGCGGCGGAAGGGCATTTCCGTTAGGAATTTCATTAGAAATTCTAGATAGAGCCCGGCTGAAACAGCGTTACAGAACTAGTTTGGCCCTCTTTATTTTTCCCAATAAGCACCCGATCATAAACAGACAATACTAGCCGGGGCCCTTCCAAATCCCGATCGCAATTTCTACATTGTGTGTTGCTCTCATTATTAACATTTGAGGATTACCCTTTTTAGGATTTCCCCTCTAAAAATTGTATTCGTTAGATTTTTTTTGTGTTACTTTTACGCCTTTCTCAACTATTTCCACTGAACTAATTCGAGAAAATGATTTTTTTCCATTTATTTCATTAGAACGTTCAGAACTTCAGATGCATCTGACCTGAATCAAACCTGTATTTTTTAACCGGCGGGTAATAACAATATTTATCGAAAATCTCTCATGGAAGATTGAGTTCTGAACAATAATAATTTTTATTTATATTTAAAATAAGCGTAAATGCTATTAGCGTGTCGGATTCTTTGGATTGGTTCAATATGCCAGCTGCGCAAGAATAAATGCCGATTGAATATCTATAAATGACTCCCACGCGAATATAGGCTGTGGAGGATAGAATCAGAATAGGCCTTTGGTTGAGTGGAGTGGTGAATAGTAAGTAAAGTTAGTAAGTGTTCGTCACATAGAAGGCAAGACAAGGCAAGACAAGGCAAGGCAAAGTCAGCGGAGTGAGTCTAATTGCAAGGTAGACAATAGGTTGCAGACGAGGCCTCGTATTACAGTATTACACTATCCATTTGATTCGTTTGAGATTAGGGTGATTTAAGGCATCAATTTGAATTTCATGATGATAAAGAAGTTGCCAATAAGGCAAATTCTGACTAGTTACGCTCCTGACACAGAGACGAAATTGAATGGGTTGCGGGCTATTGGTCGATGCGAAGTCACGTGCGCAACTCTTTCTGTTGCTGCAATTGGTCCGTATACGTTTTCCACATGCAACTTGCGGGGGCAGAGCCAGAGGACTATCGTTTTACATTTACACTCATATTTACACTTTTACAGTCATATATTGTCGCACGACCGTGAAGCACTAGAATCACGTATTCCTTCATTGTCGATGAATCGAAAATCGGAACGACTTGTGCAACCACCAACCAAAATTTGTACACGTTTTTGGGGTCAAATCCGTATATCTTATGGGATAAGAACTAAGATGGATTTTTCAAAATTGGGGTTTAAGTTCACGTTCCCCCGCACTTTTCGAAAAATGAAGTTTTTTTAGAGTTCTGGGTAGATTTAGCATAGTTCTAGAATTCCGGATACTTATTGAAAATAGTTCCCAAAAATTAGACCCAACAAAAAATTTTCAAAAAATAGAGCCAACCCCCCACTTTTAAAAAAATCAACTTTTTCTTTATTATTCTTGTATTTCCAAAAGAGTTCTAGAGTTCTGTAACAAAATAATTTCGAAAAACTTGAAAACTCGAAAGTTACACAATTTCGAAAATCCCAAAATTACAGAGAAATTTTTCGAAAGAGTTCCAGGAGTTCTGATCAGAGTTCTGGTAGCCTCTGGAATAGTTCTAACAAAAAAAGTCTAATAACATGTTTTGATATACTAAAAATCCAAACATTCGTGTAGGATTTGTAATGATTTTTGTAAGAAAGGTTGTCAATGTTTTTAAATTAGTTTTACAGAAACGCTGTTGATTAGATCGTATGTAATATTTTCTTTGTCTTTTTCTCATTTAATTTCATGATTATATAATATATGTCGCTTTGTTACTGTGTGGAAAGTATTTGGATTTGATTTTCGCTTACTGAAGTATTGATATATATATATATATATATATATACCACCATCTCACCACCCATCTCACGGATGTGAGACGTGGCCATAGGTGTATTTTACCGCGGTTCTACTGGGGGCCATTGACATTTTTTCAAGATGGCAGTTGCTCTTAGTGGTACCCTGCGGTGGTTGTTTAACTTTGTTTTTAATTATATATAT
>CAKNXH010085764.1:0-16981 GCA_932178445.1 Andricus quercusramuli | reverse complement strand
ACCCCCCCCCCCCCCCTAAGATTTTATAAACTTAGGGAACGAACATACATATAAAATATAATCTATGTTAATTAAATAAAAGCGTGGAACCTTAATGAAATTAGTTTGAGAAAAAATGTGTTAATAGGAACAAGTATTTAGTTGTGCGAATGTAAAATTTTAGGATTTCTACATAGCCTAAAATGTATCTTTGGGTGGAACTTTCAACAATTTGATTTTTTTTTAAATTCATCTTTTTTGTAGAAATTTCATCTGTTTTGGTTTAGAATCCAACACTGTCTAGTTAAAAATTAGTCTGTTTCGGCTGAAAAATAACTGAAACTGGAAATTGAGTTATTTGGTCGAAGGTTTAAACACTTTGTTAAATGTTCAATTTTTTAGTTGAAGATTCATCTATTGAGTTAAAAATTCGTTTCCTTGGTTGAAAATTCGTTTTTTTAAAATGAAAATTAATTGTCTTAACTGAAAAGTTAACTATTCTATTTTTTGTTCAAAATTAATCTTTTTTAGATGAAAATTCAACTACTTGGTTGAAAATTCATAAGTTTGTTAGAAAATTTGTGGTTTTTGGTCGCAAATTATTTCTCTTGGTTAAAAATGAACTTTTTTGTTGAAACTTCGTACTTTAAATGAAAATTTAACTATTCCATTTTTTGTTAAAAATTTATCTTTTTAGTTAAAAAATTCAACTTTTTGGTTTAAAAGTGATGTAATTTGTTACAAAATTTTCTCTTTTGGTACA
Source organism: Andricus quercusramuli (assembly GCA_932178445.1). Lineage (NCBI taxonomy): Eukaryota > Metazoa > Arthropoda > Insecta > Hymenoptera > Cynipidae > Andricus > Andricus quercusramuli. The sequence continues at coordinate 16,239 of CAKNXH010085764.1, read as the reverse complement.
AAATAAATCTTCTTGGTTGAAAATTTAACGATTTGGTTTGAAATAATGTATTTTTTTGAAATTTCATCTTCTTTGGTAGAAAATTAATCTTCATGGTTTAAACTTCAACTATTTGTTTGAGAATTAATAAAGTTTGTTAATAACTCGTCTTTTTCAGTATAAAATTATTCTTCTTGGTTGAAAATTTAATTGTTTTGTGGAAAGCTTGTATTTTTGGCTTGAAAATTCATCATTTCTGATCCGATCTTTTTTTCTTTATGGATTGAAAAATCATTTTTCAATTAACATTAAAATCTTTTCTTGGTTAAAATATCTACTATTGCATTTTTTATTGAGAATCCACCTTTTTTGGCCGAAAATTCAATTACTTTTGGATGACCCCTAAATAAACTAACGAAAAAGACTTTAGATAATTTATGGACGGCCCCTCAAGTGAAAATTCAAATATTCCAATGGTGGCCTACAAACAGCTCCACTTCAGAATTTATTTTTTCCATTTAGAATAGAGTTTATTTGAATTTTAGATAGTAATTTTCCTGAAGAATACAAAATTTCAATGTTTGCGGTGAGGTAAAAATCCTAATTTACGCGCTGTAGCCTGTAAACGGCTACAGCTTCTTTGGATTTTTTTTCATTTAGAACAAACTTTCTTTCGCTTTCAGATAGCTATTTTTTTGGAGAAAATAAAATTTTCGACGTCCTAGGAGCAACAAGAGAACGGAAAAAAGTGGATAATTAAAATAATTCTGTAGTTGAATGAGTATAGCTATCTTAAATTGAAGCACAGCTTTTCGGTGATGAATTTGGTTAAAATCACTATTTCGCCTTCAGGTTCAAGAATTTGACTTATTTACAGAGAAGGATGAACAATTCCAAATAGAAGGATTGACTGTGTCACACAGTGACAGTCACCACTTAGTCACCACCTATTTCGCGTAGTAAGCCTTACTACTGTGTAGAGCGAGGTGTAGAGTAAGTTTGCCGATTTCGCATTGTATACGCACGCTGTAGGCGATTTATAAATAGATCAGCTCGAAACTCGAAATTTTAGGGATTCCGTTCCCGATTTTATTCATTAAAATCGTAAATGGTATTTTTATTAAAAACCCGAACCAACTCCTGTGTAGCGAGTTTCAATTTGATTTGATTTACTTAATTATACGTTATTTAATATTCTCAAATTGGCGAAATTCCGTCGCATAGAAGGAAATTGCATTTTTCATGACGTTAACTAAAATTCAACAGTGGCTTTTGATAAATTATATATGAAGCATGGAGGACTAGTCTTGTGGTTAAATTAACTTTTAATGAAAGGGTCATATACCCGATGTTACTTTCAGAGCGTCATATATCTTATATTACATTCAAAGCATATTTCTGGCATTTCGTTTGGAAATTATTTAGCACTATATATGGTTGACTTTTGTACATGAAAGAGTTGGATTTTCCACATTTGAAAGGAAACATTTTTATCCTATGATTTACAACAAACTATTCATCGCCATGCCAAAAACACGTTTTTAAATTGTTCAATTATAAATAGCAATTAAGTTGTACAAAGGCTGATTATAAAACTTGTTTCTAATACTGATACTAATAAAAAATACTACGGAACTTTTGCTTTAGAATCTAATCACTTTTATCCATTATTCAGTTCGTACTGGTATCCACCACGTATACTGGTTTCTGAATTCTATGAATAGAACCTTTTTTGATGATAAAATTATCTAGTTTTGAAATTTAAAATACTCGAAGTTGTAAATCACCGGACAAAAATTTTTCCCTTCAAAAGTGGAAAATCGAACTCTTTCATAATACAAAAGTCAACCATACATATATATTGCTGAATAATTTACACACAAAATGCTAGAAATATGCATACAGCATATGCTTCGAAAGTAACATCAGATATGTGACCCTTTCATTAAAAATTAATTTAATTACATAACTGGTCATGTACGCTTCATGTATAATTTATTGAGAGCCATGCTGAATCCTAATTAACGTCATGAGAAACTTAATTTCCTTCTGTGCTATGGATTTTCGCTAATTTAAGAATATTAAATAAGCATAATTAAGTAAATTGAATCAAACTGGAACTCGCTACACCGGAAATGGTTCGCATTTTTAATAAAAACACAATTTACGATTTTACCGAATAAAATAGCGAATGAAATCCTTAAAATGCCATACTGTTATTCTTATTTTCAAGGAAAGATTTTAACAAAACGAAGAAAATATATCACACCTCTCGAAATCAACCTTTGTTTTGGATAAGCGGGAAAGTAATAAGAAAGCAGCATGCGCGTCCCAGGGAAATAATAAATCATTTCAAAGAGGAAACCTGGTCGCTACGCAGCGACTGATATGACAAAGGGCCCTTTTTCTGCAAGATGAATATGACATAATGAAAATGTTGATGTTGCCCTTAATGCCATGTATTGGTGTCCTTAAAAAAATTGAAGTCTCGAAAGTATTAAAATTCATATTTTTAAATTCAAAACACAAAAGAGACAGGGATTGTACTATCATTATAAAATTTTTTTTAAAGAAAACAGTTAAGTTTTCAACCAAAGAGAGGGTTTCCCAATTCAAATGTTAACGCAGAATGTGACAGAACACATTGAGAATATTTTCATTTATTTATTTTTTTATTGACAAGCTTGAAAAATCGAAAATGAGTGTATTTTTAAAAAGTAAAGCATCTAAATTTCTAAATACAGACTTCACACTCTTTTTCATACGAATTGAGATATCAAATTGAAAATATAGACAATTAAATAGAAGGTACTAATTAACGTTTACATAATCCTTCATTTCTGGGAATCAAAAAAAAAATTAAAACCTTTTTCAAAGAATTTTTTTGTAATTCCAAAGATTTAAGAGTATACATTCATTAGTGCCTTCTATTTCATTTCCTAAATGTTGAACTCGATATATCATGGTAGCCTTAATAGAAGCCAATAAGGAATCCAACTGTTCAAGGGTAATTCTTTTTAAATGAAAATTCTTCTTTTATATTTTTGGTTCAGAGTTAATCTCTTTTGGCTTAAAATTGTACTATTTGGTTGAAGATATAATTTTTTTTTTTTTTTTTTTTTTTTGAAAAATCGTTTTTTCCGCTAATTAATGTTAACTGAAAATTTAACCGTTCTATTTTTGGTCTTTTTTGGGCTCTTGTTTTGATTGAGGATTTAACTATTTGGTTGAGAATTCGTATTTTTTGGTTGAATTCAACTGTTTTTTATTTAAAATTAAAATCTTTTTTAGGTGAAATATCAACTAATTATATTTTTTGTTGGGAATACATCTTTTTTTATTAAAAAATTCAACAATTTAGTTGAAAGTTGATCTCCGTTGTAGACATTATTTTGTTATCGTTGCAGATTCATCATTTTAGTTAAAAATTGAACTATTCTGTTAAAAACTGAATGATTACAAACAATTAATTTTTTTGTTGAAAATTTGTCTTAATTGCTTGAAATTTCAACTATTTAGTAGTAAATGTAACTATTTGGTCGTAAAATTAATTTTTTGTTTGTAGAAAATGTAACGTTTTGGTTGAAGAAAAAAAATTTTTGATTTATTTTAGACATGTTTATCAAATGATCGAAGAAAAATTTTATTTATTTAAAATGGGGGGGGGGGGGCGGTATTAGTATTTGTAACGCTACCCTGGTGGTTTAAAGCTTTCTGTGATGATCTGTGATGAAGAAGGGGAGGAAATGGAAAAAGTGTGACGCAGTTTTTCAACAACCCCTTATCGAATCTTGGATCTTAATTAGCAAAAGAGGAATGTAGAATTCGACTGAATCTAAATAAAGATAAAAAAAATGAAAGTATATATAAGTTTCTTTTTATGATTCTATACAAGTTTCTTTACGATATATAATATTTGGTCCGTAATACCTGAATTTCTGAATATTTAAAACTGAATGGTATCCCAAAGCGAATTCAGAACATAAAACTTTTTACGATACTTCCATCAAAGGATTAACGATTTCGAGAGAACAGAGCCTTGAGCACTTTGCGAAATTAGTATGCTCTACGCAAAATTCACCCTTAGGTATTTTTCTTTTATCGCGCGAGAAGCTCACTTGCCTTTAAAAACTTTGAATTCCTGCCAAGGACGTCCATGCCTATTAAAAAGTTTACGTTAATCTGTGAACCATGAATGAAAAGCTGCGCTGTGAACACGCGTAATCGTATCCAATGTCTAGACATGTCGACTGGCAACCCGTGCATATAATAGTGATGACATAATGCGAAAAAGTTAAATACTGGATAGCAGAAAACGTAAGTAGTTTGCTAGTAATGGCTCTATTAGAGAAACCTCACAGAAAAAAACAGAAGTGAATATTTGTTGCGTGTAATTTTCAAGTAGATAAAGTTTAATTTTTTCGCATGGAAACAAAACAAGATTCAGCAGAGTTGACATGGTAACCATTTTCCATGTGGTGGGTAAATCTTATCACGTGAAGTTAATTTTTGTTGCAGGTAAATATTACTCGGAAATCGCTGTAAAGATTACATTTCGTGTTTTCTGTGCTTACACACTTACGTCCTTTTACGCAAAAATATAATCCCCAGCAAAATTTGAGGATTGTCCAAAAACGCAGGGTGGCCACTAAAATATAAATAATTCACCGGGGTTTCCAATTTTCAAAAATAGGGTGTCTACCCAAATCCTGGGTCATTCAAGTATTTCGCATATTTTCTGGAATTTTTTCCTGAAGTCTATGAATTTGAATAATAATTCAGTATTGGGACTCCGGCAATCTGTATTGGGCCAGTATTGCGCCAGTGGTGTATTTCCACCTTGGTAATCTAGCGCTAGACACTAGATAGTCGGCCTTTTGCAAACCTATTTTAGATGGTTCACATTAAAAATTATTTCAAAGACTGTCTAGATGATGAGAAAAAATTTTTTTTTTTAATGTAAAGTTTTTATTTTTTATACGTTTCAACAACCTGGTTATTTTTGTAAATGTGCAAAAAATATTCGCATTCATAAGTTAAACAAACTTTTGGTCCTGATAGGGTAGCCAGCATCTGATTAGAGCCCGAAAAGACATTGAGAAACATTAATTTATCTCTAGAGTTCATTCATTTTTCATTTCAGTTCAGTTTAATTCATTTTTCATTTTTGATACTTTTATACACCCAGGCTCTTTTTTAAAGTGTACAAGAAAATATTTGACAGAGACACTTAGAAATGGGTAAAAAAATTCATTCCCGATCATTTTTTACACGGGAAAACATGAATTTTCTACCAGAAAAGACGAATTTTCCACCAAATAATTGAATCTTCAAATAAAAACGATGAATTTTCAATTAAAAATGGAATAGTTAAATTTTGAATTTTAAACCAAAAAGATGAACTTTTAAATTAAGTAATGAATCTTCAAGTGGAATAGTTGAATTTTCAACCAAAAAGATTAACTTTCGACCAAAAAAGACGAATTTTCAACTAAAATGATGAAATATTGAACTGGATTAGATACATTTCGAGTTAAAAAATTAATTTTCAATCAACAAAAAAAACTAAATTTCATCTAAATAGTTCAATTTTGAACTAGAAAAAATAATTTTTTAACCAAAAATGGAATAGTTGAATTTTCAATTAAGAAAATTAATTATCAACAAAAAAAACGAATTTTTAACAAAACAGTTAGTTTTTCAACCAAAGGAAGGATATTTCAATTAAAATGATAAATCTTCATAAAAAAAAAAAATTAATTTTTTACAAAAAGGGTATAACTTTCAACGAAAAAAGACGGATTTTCAACTACGAAAGATTTTTCAGTCATGAGAGAAAATAAATTTGCAACCAAACTTTTGAATTTTCAAGCAAAAAGATTAATTTTCAACCAAGAAGAATAATTTTATACCAAAAGAGATACAAATTTTTAATAAAGTACGTGCATCTTTGAACTAAAAAAGACAAATTTTAAACTAAAAACTGAATAGTTAAATCTTCAGTTAGAAAATTAATTTCCGACCAAAGCGATTAATTTTCAAGTAAAACCAAAGAGAGGAACTTTCAATTAAATCATGAATCTTCAACTAAAAAAAAAAACCAAAATAAATTAATTTTCAACAAAAAAGTTTTAAGTTTGAACTATCTAGTTGAATTTACAACCAAAAAAGATTAATTCTCAACAGTTTTAAATATAAAGCAGTTGAATTTAAAAAAAAGACAAATTTCCAACTACTAGAGATTTTTGAGTCTCAAAATAACAAAAATTTAACCAAATTTTTTAATTTTTCAAGTAAAAAGATGAATTTTCAACCAAGAAAATTAATTTTCTTCCAAAAAAGACGACTATTCAACGAAATACGTACATGAATTTTCATGTACATCATGTATTCATGGTTGAAGTTTCAGGTAAAAATTTCAATTTGAAACCAACGAAAAAAAACCAATTTTCAACGAAATAGTTCAATCTAGTAATATGAGGCTAATTTTACAAATTAAAAAACATGATTGACCGAATCCATTTCAAATCAGGCAGGTTCTACACTTGAAGTTGCAGAATCTCTTGGGAACAAAATATGTTGTTTTTAGAGGAAATTAGGCGATACGTATTTTTGCGATTTGTGAAAAAAAATTTTTTTACAGAGTTATGGTTATTTGAATTTTTGGCTTTGTTTTTCAAAAAAAACCCTAATTTTTTCTTTAAAAAAGTCGATTTTCTCAAAAAACCCACACTTATATTTTTTGGCAATTTTTTTTTTTGAATTTGTACTTTCATAAGGAAAATACCTTGTGAGTTTAATGCTAGCTAAATAACTTTTGTGGGCAGGATAATTTTTTTTCATAAAATCTAATTTTCGCATTTTTTTGAAAACAACAACAGATACAAAAAAATGTTGAGAAAATAGTTTGCACATTTAAAAAAGTTCCACAAAAAGTTCTCTTACGCATTTATGATATCTTGTACCATTTCCGAGAAAAAATCAAAAAAATTCCATTTTCATAAACAAAAAATTGTCTTCATTCCTGGCTTATGGAAATACCCACCTAGTCAGTTTTTTGTCGGCTGAACAATTTTTATCATCAGAAAAATATTTTTCATAAATTCAAATTTTGAAATTTTTGCTGAAACAATTTAAGTTGCAAAATGAATGTCAAGACAAGAATTTTTTTGTATAAAAACTTTATCTGAATCTCAGTTGAAAAAATAAATGAATAATACCTGGATTAATATTTAACAAAAATGGTGGGTATTTCCATAAGCCAGGATTGAAGACAATTTTTTGTTTATGAAAATTGAATTTTTTCATTTTTCTCGGGAATGGTACAAGATATCATAAATGCGTAAGAGAATTTTTTGTAGAACTTATTTAAATGTGCAAACTATTTTGTCAACATTGTTTTGTATCTGTTGTTGTTTTCAAGAAAAATGCGAGAATTCGATTTTATGAAAAAAAATATCCTGCCCACAAAAGTTATTTAGCCTGCATTAAACTCACAAGGTATTTTCCTTATGATAGTACAAATTCAACAAAAAATTGGCAAAAAATATAAGTGTGGGTTTTTTGAGAAAATCGACTTTTAACATTTTCAGAAAAACTGCTTCCATTTGGTTAATTTTGAAGATTTTTTTCAATTTCCTCGCAGATTTCGAAAGAAGGCGATAAACTCCACCAGAATATGAAAAGAAATCTTAAATATCTCAATTAGGACAAAATTCATACGAGTTTAAAGAACAAATTGGGGTTTTTTAGAAAAACAAAGCCAAAAATTAAAATACGCATAAATCTGTAAAAAAAAATTTTGCACATATCGCAAAAATACGTATCGCCTAATTTCCTCTAAAAAACAACATATTTTGTCCCCGAGAGATTCCGCAACTTCAAGTGTAGAACTTGCCTGATTTGAAATGGATTCGGTCTGATTATTTAATTTTATATTACAATTTGAAAAAAATGTAAGCACACTCGAAAAAAATAAGACATTAAAAAAACTTTCCTGAAATTTCCAGGTGAGAGACTCTGAAAAACTTCTCCCTGTCATTATATTTACAAAATAAAAAACGTTTTGTTTGTGTGTGTTTTTTTTTATTTTCTCTCAAGTGGATTTAATTTCGATTAACGCTGAAAGCATCACAACGGAAAGTCGGAATTGGCAGAAGAATAGTTTTTTATGACTACAGCGAACGCTGTCAACCATAAGGCTGGGCTTTTTTTCTTTTTCAGTCGTTAGATGGGTTTTAACGAGTTTTAACGCCAGGAAGTCATCATCGTCTGGCATTATACACCGCATCCCGTAATCAGTAACGCAAAACCAGTGCAGCGCCAAGTCGCTGCTATTATTAAATGCGAATCAATCGAAAGCTCCTGCACGTTTAAGCTTAATGCAAACATATCCTACATTTATGACCGTAACCAGAGATCAATAAGAGCCTGACGTCCTTGCATTTGCACGTATGTAATATTATATTTACTTGGTCACACTCCAACGGGCCGACGCACTTCGTCGGTTTATTTTACGTCCACGTAGATTGACGTCATCCTGGTACGGGTACCAGAAATGAGTTTTCTGCCTACTTCAAATTTCGAAGAGCGCATCGCACGCACTTTACACGTGCCAAAAAGAATTTTACTACTGGCATTCATCACAAATTCTCACGAGTGAATTCAGTCAGAGTTTCGTGTGAAAGACGAAATTTTAGCCGTCTAGTCTAGATAACGTCCATCTAATTCAGCAAATGATAGTACAGAAATCTTTGATAAAATAATCTCTCTGGATTTTACGAAATGGGTTTTATAAATTTCAAACAATAAAATGTAGGGAAGCCAAATTTTTTTTTTTTTACATTTAAAACATATTATTTTTCCAGAAATAAAGGGAAATGTTTAAACTGAAGAAAATTTAGTTGATCGGAGCAAAACGATTTGTATAAAAACTTGTTATACTTATTCAGGGTTGCTGCAAAATGCCAATTACGAAATTCCCTGACTTTTCCTGACCAATTTTTCATTTTCCCTGACCGTTCTGAATTTTTCTGTTAGGTATAAAAACAACCTCACCCCTAAAAGAACAATATTGTTAATGCAAAAAAAGGTCTGTTTCTAAATTTTTTTTTAAACACTTTTAGTGAGAACAGTCCTATACAATATTGTATAAGGAGTCATCCAGAAATTGGGAAAGCCATACATAAAATACATGCATTTTGAACCAATTAGTTGAGTTTTCAACTTAAAAAGATCAATTTTAAACCAAAAATAGAAGAACTGAATTTTCAGTTGAAACGATTTTCAACCCAGAAAAAAGTACTTTTCAGCAAAATACTTAAATTTTCAATGAAACTTATTAGTCTCCGACCATTTTGTACCAAGAAAATTGTATCACTCAATAAAGAAAAAAAACTCTTAATCGAAATTTTAAATTTTCAAGACAGAATAAAGGCAAATTTCTTGCAAAACAGCTCGCAAAACAGTTAATTTTTCCATCCGAAAAAATAAAGTTTTGAACAAAAAAATTCATTTTCAACCCCAAAAAAAACGAACAGTCAACAAAATAAATAAATTTTCAACTAAAAAAAAATGAATTTTTAACTAAATAGTTTTATATTCAACCAAATAAATAAATTCTTAGAATCTTAGGCCAAAGAAAGGGATTTTAGAATCTTCAACCAAACAAAAAAAATGGATTTTCAACCAAATAGTTGAATTTTCTAGCAAAATACAAATTTTCTATACAAAAGACATGATTTAAAACCAAGAAACACGAATTTTCAACCAAAAATAGAATAGTTAACTTTTGAGTTTGAAAAATCAATTTTCAACTAAAAAAATGAATTTTTAACCAAGAATAGAATAGTTAAATTTTAATTACAAAAATAAATTTTCAGCCAAATCAAATAAATTTTCAACGAAATATTTAAATTTTCCATCAAACAGGTGAATTTTCAAACAAGGAGAGTAAATTTCTATAAAAAAATATGAATTTTCCACAAAAAATGGAATAGTTCAATTTTCAGCCAAAAATGGAAGTTTAATCTTTAGTTAAAGAAATGAATTTTTAACTACTAATAAATCTTTAAACAAACAAAAAATTAATTTTTTAACTTAATGGTTGAATTTTCAATCAAAAAGATTAATTTTCTAAAAAGAAAAGACCAACTTTTAACAAAACTAGAACCAAATTCAATAAAATACCATGAAATTTATTATCACTTCAGTAACTTTTATTTGTACGCGACTTCGCATGGGTAGTAGGTATAGGTACCCTCTCATGGTGCAGAATAAATAATTGTGCAAATCTAAACATTTTCATATAACTTTGGAAAAACTCTCTAAAATACCGACATTTTGATAAAGAGTTATCGGAAAGACAATCTTAGTTGACTCCGTAAACAAATTTGGTCTATTCTTTGAAAAATGAAACTCTGAATATTTTTATGAAAATTGTTTAAATAATTAATAATTATTGTAAATTTTCACAGTATCATAGAACAAAGTTATTTGAAAAACATTCTTTACTGATTCCGTAAACAAATTGAGCCTATTCATTTAAAAATAGCCAAACTCTTAATTTTGTAATCAAAATTGTTTAAATAATTTAAAATTCATGTAAATTTGCAAAGGAACATAGAAAAAAGTCGTCGGAAAGACATTCTTAGTTGACTTCGTGAACAAATTAAGCCTATTCATTGAAAAACAGCCAAACTCTGGATATGTTTATAAAAATTATTTAAATAATAAATAATTATTGAAAATTTGCAAAGTCTCGTGGAAAAGAGTTATTTAAAATACATTCTTGGTAATTCCGAAAACAAATTGTGCCTATTCGTTGAAAAATAGCCAAACTCTGAATATCTTTATGAAAATTGTTGAAATAATTAAGAATTATTATAAATTTGCAAAGTAACGTAGAAAAGACTTATTATTAATATGAATTTTCAACTCATAAGATTAAATTTGTATCAAAAAATATCAATTTTCGTCAAAAAAGGGAATGCATAAATTTCCAGTCAAAAAAATTAATTTTCAATATAAAAAAAACTAATTTTCAATATAAAAAAAAACTAATTTTCAACCAAAGAAATTAATTTTCACCCAAAAAGATAAATTTTCAACCAAGAATTTGAATTTCATTTGAATCAATAAGACCTGCTACTGAACAATTAAGCACCGAAGTTCGTATTTTTAATTCAGTAAAAAATTTTTTCAATGTATAGTGAAGTTTTATTGTCAATTATATTTAAACACAAAATAAGTTAACTTTTTTAGTTTGTGAATTGAGTATTTCAAATTAGTAGCCAGGTATTGGCTAACAAATTAATTATATTCCATGAAAAAGAATTGCGGTCCTTTTACTCAATGAAAAAAATCTCTATACGACTATTTACCACATCTAATTGCTTTAAAGTTAATTAAATGACAAATAAATAGTTTGTTGTTTAAAAGAATAAGTAATTATTTAAAAAAAAACATTTATCCCTTCAAAAATGTATTTAAAAAAATTATAGTATATATTTTATATTTTTCATGAATAAAGATCTTTATTCATAAAATTACGATTCTTGAAAATATAATTTTATTAAATATTTTTTTCCAAGACCTGTTCTGTCGAATTTAAATTCTTATTTATTCTTATTCTTATTATTTTCATTAATCTGAAGAAATTTTACTTAACAGTCTTTAATTGCTCCACTTTTTGAACAGAAATAACTTAATGAACAAATGATTAAGACGAGAATTAAAAAGAATCATATTTATTGCAGAATACTTAAGGATATTTTCTTCTCAATAATAACGTCAAACAAGTCAACTATCTTACTAGTAGGGCGGAGTAAAAAAGTTAAAATTATTCACATTGCTTCGGTCAAGTGAATAAATTGTGGGTTGGAATCCAAAAAAGTAAAAAGAAAAATCAATAAAACAGGTAAAAAATATATTAAAAGTTATATTTAATAATAAAACTCATTTATTTTTAGCATTTTATAATATTAAGTGGAACTGCAATTACATAATTAATCAAATGAGATAAGAACCAAGGAAATTGGCTTCACCATTGCTGGGACTAAGATCACGATTACTGAGATGTTTACCTTAATAAAACATTATAAATCTAAAAAATTATTTGTTCAATTTACAATTTTTGTTTGAATGCGCAAAAAACATATTTTTTAAATGCGAAAAAAACACATTTTTTATTGTACAAAAAACATGTTTTTTATTGAAAGATATCACAGCACATAAGGAGCTTTAAAAACGGGAAACAGAGTATTTTTTTTTTAAAGGGAAAAATAGGGGAAAGATTAAACTTTTATTTTTATATGTAGAAAAGAAGAAAGAATCACTTTATAAGAATAAGAAATTTTATACTTTTAAATAATTTTTGAATGATTTTATAATGATTTCTGCCATTAAAAAGAATTAATTGTTTTAAATTATACTTGAATGATTAGAAATACGTTATAAAAAGTACGAAAAAAAATGTGTTGAATAAACAATTTTTATATGATTAAAATCGATCTCATAATCAGCAATAGTATTTTTTTAATTTTGCACTTTAATAGATATTACATTCACATTTATTTATCGTTACTTTTTAGTTACTTTTTACTTTTAAATTGACTTGAACTTTTCCAAACATCTTTAAAAATTAAAACTATTGCCTTCAAATCTTGCATTCTGTTCTTTGACATTTTTATAAATGTTTTGAAATTCTTTAAAATGTTTCAAAATAGAAAAAATCATTTAAAATTTTCCCAGAGATCTTAAGAATACTTGTTCATTCTTTTGAAACCTTTGAAAATTCTTAAAAAGCTTCTACATTTTTCTTATAAAATCTTCAAAAATGTACATTTAATTTTAATTTTTTGTTAACTTTTCAAATTTTTAATAATTTTTTAATCTTCTCAAAACATCTTAACCTCTTAAATATCTTTAAAAATATAATTTACCTTAATTTAAAAAAATCTCAAAACTTAGAAAATTTGACTTAAAATCTTCCAGATTCTTTTTGGACAATTTTGGAAATCTTTAAAAATATTCTCTTAAAAGTTAATTTTTCAATTATTTTTTTAAATTAATTTTAATTAAATTTAAATTTTTTTACATCTTTTTTTAAATCCTGAAAAATATCAGTAAAAAATTGTTCTTCTTACTGAAGATGCTTTGTACTAATATAGGAATGACATTTAACAACAAAATTGATTCAAATGTTAACAATAACAACTGTTATAAACAGTTTTTGTTGCAAACATTTAAATTGTTATATTTTAACAAATATTATCAAAGTTATATTATTTGTAGAAAAATCTGTAGCAATTTAGGCAATTAAAAGAACATTTTGAATCCTGAAATTTTTGTGATTATATGTAATTCCTATACTAATAGAGAATTGTTTTTTATTTTGAAAATTTAATTGTAAGAGAATAAATAAAGAAATTTCAAAAATAATAAAAAAAAAACATCTGGAAGATTTTAAGGCAATTTTTCAATTTTGGACAATTTTCAAAAACATTCAAGAAACTTTCAATTTATTTTGAAAGATATTTTGAAAGATATTTAGAAGACTACTTTTTATCGCAACTCACTCAAAAAAATCGATGAATTGTTTAATAAAAATCAGCTGAAAGCTTAAAGTCATCCAAATTCAGCGATATGATCACCTTCATCCTAACAAATTTTTGTCAATAGTTACAGAGCAAAACATCCCAAAAAACAGGGTCAACAGTCAGGAAAAATCTGAAAAAACTGCGACATTCTTTCAACATTCATTGACGAAATACATTTTTAAAAATTCTGAACTATTCAATAATTTGCTTTTTGCGGAGATGTATTGACAAACACTTTATCTAAATGTGCAGTTTTGTGATGCGAGTGCAGTGCAATAATTCATTTTTTGATAAAATCATTGTTACGCAAGAAATATCATTTTTAATATTTCTGACCTTAATCAGCCTTGGCATGTGGGCGAACCAGCAGGACAAGTGGTAGAAAAAAGTACCCTTTTGGTGACAATAGTAATTCTGTTGCCACATCTATTCAGGGGAGTCGGCTTGCTTCTGGAATTACTATTGTCATCGAAAGGGTACTTCTTCCTACTGCTTGTTCCACTGTGTCATCCACCTGCCAACCTCGGTGCCAACACTGATTAAAGTTAGAAATACTCAAAATGATATTTCTTGAGTAAGAATGATTTTAGCATAAATTCAATTACTGCACTGCACTCGCATTACAAAACTGCACATTTTGAGCCATCGCAAGGCTTGCTATCTTCATGTATTCTCAAGATAAACTTTTTGTAAATAAATCACCGTAAAGAGTAAATTACTGAATATTTCAGAATTTTGAAAAATGTATTGCATTAAAAAATGTTGAAAGAATGTCTGTACATTTTTTCAGATTTTCCTGTCACCCTCTTCCTGGAGACAGGCAAAAGTAGATGCTTGTAAAAGGAGGCCGAAAATACCTGTTTCTTGGGATGTTTTGCCCTCTAACTATCGAAAAGAAAAAATTTAGGCTAAAAGTGATCATATCGTTGAATTCGGAAGACCATGAGCTTTCAGATGTTTTTTATTAGACAATTTAGAGATTTTTTTATGCGAGTTACAATCAAAAGAAGTGAGGGGCCTCGACATTTGGCAAATGGATTAAACTCCAAATAGAAAATCATTAAATATAATTCAAAACTTCAAAGTAAAAATGTAAACCTCGAATAAAAAAAAACTACTTCAGAACTGAGTCCACCGAGGTAAGCGAGGTAAGATTGTCAAGGTGGAAGGAAGGGTTCCAGGCATTAATTCCGCGAGTGTCAATAGCTCCCCAGGAAACATTGGGGGCGACCTTTTTTTTTCTGTGGAAGAAAAAAAGCCGGGATTTCTCGCGGATAAGAGAGCAGGGGACAGAGTAGTCAGTAGTGTACAAGAGGGTTGGATTTTTTTGTCGGATTACAAGGGGTGTGCGCGATCAATGCGGTTCGACAATGAAAATATTTCATTCAGCAGTTGTCTCGCATATTCACACTACCGTGCCAAGCATTGACCAGCGACGTCTAGCGTCTAGCGTGTGTCTATAAGTCTATTACGGCGGCTATTAAAAGCGTCTATAGTTATATAGCAAATGTAGCAGCAAGTACGCTCATGTCAGTTGCGCGTGCGGGCGTCGGGGCGCGCTCTTCTTGCGCCGGTAGAGCGTCGCCGCCTCGGTTAGCAACAGATTTGATCAGGATCGAACTCACTGAGCCGCGAAAAGGTGCCTTGGGGGGGGCCCACCCCCTCAAATCTTCCTACAATCTGCACTCTCTGCTCAAATCTGCTCTGCTTTGCCTTTGCTCTGCTCTTCAACTCGGTTTCCCCTTCGACGAAAGAACGCACATCGACTTGTTGGGAATCGATAACTGTCACAGAACACCGAAAATATCTCCTCCCGTAATTACACTTTTCACTGATTTCACCTTAATCCCTGCCATCAATTAATCAACCTACCGAACGGTTAATTATAGCACTAGATTCCGTGCAAAACAATCAATTTTGTTTCTCCTTTAATCTGTGAATCTGTGCTTGATTTCAATTAGGGGCCTTTCAATAACTAAGTTACCAATTTGAGGGGGGGGGGTCTACGGATCAAACAAGGGGAGGGGTCACTGGAAGTAACGTTACGAACTAAGATAACATTTAATTTGGGTGAAAATTCTACTATTTGGTTAAAAATTTAATTATTTTATTGGAAATGTAACTACACTCAGAAAAAAACTTTTCTTGAACCAAACAAACTGTTTTGTTGGATATACATGAAAATTTGGTTAAATTAAACAAATTTTTGCTGATTCAATAAAATATTTGATTGACCTAACCAATTGTTTTGGTTGAATCAACCAAATACTCCAACTAACAAAAGATTTTGTTAAAACAACCAAAAAATTTAGTTGGGTCAACCAAAAATTTTGTTCTCCATATAATAACAAAATTCTATGGTTGAACCAAAGAAAATGTTGTTGATTCAACCAAATGGTTTTCTGAGTGTATTTTATTAAAAAGTCATATTTTTTGGTCAAAAAATCAACTAATTGGTTGAAAGTTGAACTACGTTGTTAACAATTAATTGGTTAAAAAATCATCATTTAGGTTGAACTATTTTCTTGAAAATTATTATTTTTTTTGAAAATTCATAATTTTATTAAAAAATATATCTCTTTTGTTAAAAAAAATGTTTGGTTAAAAATACGTTTATTTTTATTTTTAGGAATTAATTTTTCAAACCGAAAATGTAACTATT